>VWPU01009332.1:0-45042 GCA_013398955.1 Callaeas wilsoni
GGGGAAAAGGGGAAAAGAGGAAAGAGGAAGGGGGAAGGTGGAAGTGGAAAAGGGGAAAAGGGGAAAAGGGGAAAAGGGGAAAAGGGGAAAAAGGGAAAAGGAAANAGAGGAAAGGGGGAAAGTAGAAGGGGAAAAGGGGAAAAGGGGAAAAGGGGAAAAGGGGAAAAGGGGAAAAGGGGAAAAGGAGAAAAGGGGAAAAAGGGAAAAGAAAACTTGTTCTGCCTTTGAAGAAAAGGCTGAAAAGGTGGAAGAAAATCCACCCTGGGAAGGGTTTTGCTTTGGATGGAGAATGGAAGAGGGGAGGGAAGAAGTTCCTGCTCAGAGCTCGGATTCCCAGGGATGCTCCCATCCTCCCTCAGCCCCTCCAGCCCAAACTCTGCCCCTGCACCTCCGGCTCCTTCATGGGCATTCCTGTTTAGTTTCCCGTCGGATTAATGCCAGGGAAATCCCTGTCTGGAGAGCGGGATTACTCCCAGAGCTCTGCCCTCGCGGGGCTGAGCTCCCTCCCAGCAGAAGCTGAAGGGAATTTCAGCTCACTGCCCCTTCCTTACCCCTGGATCTGCAGGAGCCCCAAAAGCTGGGATCGAACCCCTGATTTCCTGCTTTTCCAGAGCCTCCCAAAGCCATCCAGGCTCCAGCAGCTCCATGGAGATGTCCCCAAAAAAAAAATCCCCTGGGTGGGGGGATCTGCAGGAGCCCCAAAAGCTGGGATCGAACCCCTGATTTCCTGCTTTTCCAGAGCCTCCCAAAGCCATCCAGGCTCCAGCAGCTCCATGGAGATGTCCCAAAAAAAAATCCCCTGTGGTGGGGGGGGTGATGCTGCTTGGCAGGGTGGGATTATGGAGCGCATTCCCAGCGTCCTTCTAGAGCCTGGAGCAAGGATGGAAAATCCAGTTCTGGTAGGACTGGAAAACCCCCAGGGGAGAAAAAGTGAGGAAAAGGTGAAAAAAGTCCTGGAGCAGCACGAAGAGCAAGGATGTGACTGGAGATGGAATTCCCACAGAATTCCTTGGGGATGTTCCCACTGCCCTTGTCCCTCCGGTTTCCAGCCGGGAGGTCAAGGAAGGTGAGGGATGGCACAAATTCCCGGTGTGCCGCTGGCTCCGGGACCCTCCCGGGATCCTCCCGGCAAATCCCCTCAAACCGTGACTCCGCAAAACCGGGAACTCGGCAGTTCCCATGGCAACTGCGGCTGGGGAAGCGCAGCCAACTTCCCAACTCCTTGGAAAGGGAAAGATCCAAAGGGGAGATCCGGGCTGGAGGCACAGAGGATTGCAAAGGGTTTGCTAAATAGTTCTTCCTCTGGCAGAAATTCCAGGGAAGAGACATCTCAGGAACATCTGGGCCAAGCTCAAATTCCCAGATTCCCTTTGGGAAGGAGCAGCAGAGCCCAGGGGCTGCTCCCGGCTGTTTTGAGGGATCGACAGCGGCTCTTAGGCCGAGATTTAGTCCCGAGTTTAAAAGTGGCACCACAAAACCCAGGCTCTGCCCCCAAATGTTGGCCAGCTCCATCCCTGACGCTCCCGATTCTCCCAGGAGAAGCTCTCCTGATGCTCCCTGCCAGCTTTACGTGGGATTTATGGAATCACCTCCCAGCAAAGAGCAGGAGATGGAGGGTTTTGGTCACCCAAAGACGCCTCACTCCTGCTTTTCCCATGGATCTGTGCTGGCCCAGCTCTGCTGGCCAGGCCTTGACTCGGTTTGGAAAGGGAGCTGGGAAATCAGGGATGCCTTGGAGCAGATTCCCACATTTTGGGCAGAAAAGCCACGCGGAGAGTTCCTGTTCCTGGGAGAGTTTCACGGCATAAAATAGGTTGGGTTGGACGGGAAGTTTTAAAGCTCACCCAGTTCCAATTTTAGACACCTTCCACCATCTCGGGCTGCTCCCAGCCCCGTCCAGCCCGGCCTGGGACACTTCCAGGGATCCAGGGGCAGCCACAGCTCCTCTGGGAATCTGTGCCAGGGCCTCACCGTTAAACCCTTCCACATTCCCGCAGTGCCGGGGGGGATTTCCTTGTCCGGAGGTCAAAATCCTCGTTTAAAATTTCAAATTTCTCTTTAAGTCAGAAACGGGAGAAAAATTCCCTGCCTGGCTTGGCGGGAAGCTCCATTCTCAAACCTCTGGATAAATTCCATCAGTACAGACCAGACTGCCAGGCCTCATCCCTGATTTTTCCCTTCGCACCCGTCGCTTCCCGACTCCAAAGGAAACAGTGGAACCTCCCGTGACGTGGGTCCCGCTCAGGCTCGGCCATCCCAGAACTCGGGCAGTTCCTTCCCCATTTCCATGGAGATCATCTCCACCACCCGTGCCCTGAATCCTACAGAAATTCCTGCAAGAAACACAGCGAAGAAACGCTGGGATGGCATCGCCACCGTGAGGAATCCACTGCTTCCATCCCACGCCTCGGAATGAAGGATACACCACTGGAATTCCCAAGTGCTCCAGAGGGATTGGCCTCAGCTTCATTTAAAAATTCCCCAATCCTCATTCCACGTTGGAGAGAGGCTGGAGCCACAAGCCCGACACCCAGGAACAGCAGCAAGGCAAGGCACTATTTACCCGTTTTCCCATAATCTTACTATTTTTAAGCCACTCAAGAGGATTTTGGAGATTTAACCCATGATTTTCCGCTGCCAAATCCACTGGGATTTGGCAGCCTCCTGGTTGTCATGGATCTCCACCATCCATCCCTCAAATCCTACAAACATTCCTGCAAGAAACACAGCGGAGAAACGCTGGGATGGCATCGCCACCGTGAGGAATCCACTGCTTCCATCCCACGCCTCGGAATGAAGGATACACCACTGGAATTCCCAGGTGCTCCAGAGGGAGCAGCTTCATTTATATATTCCCCAATCCCAATCCTCATTCCATGTGGGAGAGCGGCCGGACACAAGCCCGACACCCAGGAACAGCAGCAAGGCGAGATCATGGCACTATTTTCCCATAATCTCATTATTTTTAAGCCACTCAGGGGATTTTGGAGACTTAAGCCGTGATTTTAACCCCTGGGATTTGGCGGGATCCTGGTTATTATGGATCTATCCTGAGGCTGAGGAGAAACCCGGAGCCGTAAATCCCAGTTATGGTTCCAAGGAAAAACAAATGTTCCCAGGAAGAGCAGCCAAGGGAAGTTCCAGTTTGTGTGGCTCGAGATGTGAGTAATGCACCAAATACACACACACACACACGTATCCTGGGAATTCCAGAGCATTCCAGGGATGCTCTGCTCCTCCCAGGGCAGCGGGATCGGGTGGGGAGTTTGGGAAGGAAAAAGGGAAAGGGAAAGGGAAAGGGAAAGGGAAAGGGAAAGGGAAAGGGAAAGGGAAAGGGAAAGGGAAAGGGAAAGGGAAAGGGAAAGGGAAAGGGAAAGGGAAAGGGAAAGGGAAAGGGAAAGGGAAAAAGGGGGAAAGGGGAAAGGGAAAAGAGGGAAGGGAAAAGGGGGAAGGGAAAAGAGAAAACGGAAAATGACAGGAAAACAAAAAAGGAGAGGAAAAGGGAAAGAGGAGAGGAAAAGGGAAAAAGGGAAAAAGGGAAAAAGGGAAAAAGGGAAAAAAGGAAGGGGAAAGAGAAAGAGAAAGGGAAAAGGGAAAGGGAAAGGGAAAAGGGGGAAGGGGAAAAGGGGAGAAGGGAAAAAGGGAAAAAGGGAAAAAGGGAAAAAGAGAAAGAGAAAGAGAAAGGGGAAAGGGAAAGGGAAAGGGAAAGGGAAAGGGAAAAGGAGGAAGGGGAAAAGGGGAGAAGGGAAAAAGGGAAAAAGGGAAAAAGGGAAAAAGGGAAACCACTGCCGTGTCCCACTGATCCCACGGCACTGCCACCGCACCTCTGTGCCATCCACCATTCCATGGAAGGGTCGCCCGAAAGGTCGGGATACCCTTGGGAAGCTGCTCCAGTGTGGGAATACTGAACTCAAGGTGCCAAGCACCCGTTTCACCGGGATTTAGGTGTCACCCAAATCCCAAGGAATTCCGGCAATCCCACTTCCCAGTCCTTCGTGCCACCAGGGACAAAACTGACTTAAAAATCTGCACTGACCACCTGATCCTGGAGGAAAATAACCAGAAGCAGTCCGAACTCGAGGATATTCGGTAAACAGGAGCCAGAAAAAATAAAAATAAAATTTAAAAAAAGCACAGAACTGGAAGAAAAATGAGTCAGAATAAAATTCCCGAGAGGCAGCGCTGGCATCATTTTAACGAACATCCTTCTTTTTAAAAACTTGATTGATTAAAGTTATTTTTAGGGACCAGATTGCACCGGATCCGTCGGGTTCCTTTCCTTGGGAATTGGAAAACAAAAGGAGGCAGCTGCGCTCCAGCAGAATTTCCCTCCCCAGCAGCACCACGAACATGGATCCAGGACAAAACCTGGAAAAACACCACCTTGGAAAAGACTTTGGAATTGGGCTGGGCTGGGAATTCTTGTTTAAGAAGGGATTAGCCTGAGTTCCCGAGTTCCTGGGATAATTGCATCCCAGTGGTTTGCTGGAAAAGAACCATACTGGGAATCCAGGTCGGTACCAGCCCTGTTGGATTTAGGGGAGAGCTCCTGTTCCCGGGTTTTCACAGCAGAAAACGGGTTGGAAGGGAATTTTAGGGATCATCCAGTTCCAATTTTAGACACCTTCCACTATCCCAGGTTGCTCCAAGCCCCATCCAGCCCGGCCTTGGACATTCCCAGGGATGGGGCAGCCACGGCTTCTCTGGGAATCTGTGCCAGGGCCTCCCCACCCTCTCAGGGAAGGATTCCTTCCCAGGATCCCACCTCAATTTCCCCTCTTTCAGTCTGAACCCATTCCTGTCACTCCAGTTCCTGCTGAAGATTCCCTCTCCAGCTTCCCTGCAGCCCCTTCGGGCCCCCCAGTTCCAGCCTGAGCAATTCCATGATTCTCTGAGTGCTCCGGAGCCATCCAGGAAAGTCTCTTTTCCTGCCCCGAATCCACCTCAAACCCCTCGGTAATTCCGAGGCGTTATCCCTGCCGGACAGCACAGAATCCCTGCCAGAACAAATCCAAACCATCCCTAAACAATCCCAACCACGGAATCCCTAAATCCGCCCAAACCAGCGCCTGCTAAATTCCCAGTTATCCCTTATCCAGCCAGGAAACACGGACGGCGGCGGGATTTTCCCCATCACTGGGTGCAAAGAGCCATCGGAGTCATCCCAGCGCTGGCAGGCGCGGGAGGGCGAGCGGGGCCGGGAATTGCGGGAGGAAGGAGCGTGGGTGAGACCCGGAGCCTCGAGAAGTGCCAGGAAACGCCGGGAAACACCAGGAAGCACCGGGAAACGTCGGGAAAGGGACACGGAGGGCAGGGAGCCGCGGGCCGGGGGTGGCTCAGTGCCATGGCAACTTGGAGATGCAGCCTGGAGCCCGGAATTCTGCGGCTGGAGGGAGCCCCTGGAAGCAGGGAGAGCTCCAAAGAGCTTTCCTGGATGGTGGGAAAAGGGGGAAGTGGAAAAGGGGGAAGGGGGAAAGGGGGGAAGAAGAAAAAGGGGGAAAAAAGGAGGGAAGGGAAAAGGGGAAAAGGGGAAAATACAATAAAAAAATGAAATAAAATAAAAATAGAATAGAATAAAACAAAATGAAATGAAATTAAACAAAATGTATTTTAAAAATATAAAATAAAAATAAAAATAGCATAAAACAAAAGGAAAGAAAAGAAAATGAAATGAAATGAAATGAAGCAAAATGAAATAAAATAAAAAAATTTAAAAATAAAATTAAATGAAACAAAAGGATATAAAATAAACTGAAATGAAATGAAATGAACTGAAATGAACTGAAATGAAATGAAATGAAATGAAATGAAATCCATAATAGGTAATAGCCACACACAATAATAACGCGATAATAAAATGGCAGTGCTGATAATGGTTCTAACGACGATGACGATAATTAATAATTATGGTAATAATGACGATAACGATGATGGTCGGGTTAATAAAACGGTCCGTGGGACAGGACGACCAGAGCACAAGGACAATCCAGGGCAGGATCCTCGCCCCGAGCCAGGGGCGGCTTTCCAAGGGCAAGAAGAGCGGGATGAGCCGGGGAAGAAGGAGCGGGAATGAGCGGCAGCGGCTCCGGCGGAGCGCGACAAACCCCAGACCGTCATCGGGCCGGGAGCTCATCCCCGAGCTTCCGCCGGGATCGCCATCCCCACCTTCCCCCAGCCACGGATTTGGGCTGTGGAGTTAAGCCTGGCTCGGTTTCTCCTAAGCTGGGTCAGCGTCGACGGTGGCAGGAACCGTTCAGGTTCTGCCCGGAAATGCTGGGTTTTGGATCGGGAGCGCGCCGCGCTGGGGAGGAGCGCAGTTCTCGGCGGGCGCCGTAACTGTCAACCTGCTGTGCCCAGGGAAAAAGGGGAAATAATAATCCAAATCATTCCAGAAAATGGGATTTTGGAGGCTGGGTCAGCGTCGACGGCAGCAGGAACCCTTCAGGCTCTGCCCGGAAATGCTGGATTTGGCCCTGCCGTGACTCCGGTGTCCCGCGATTGTCACCCAGTCCCAAAATTGCCACCCTGCTGGCCCCAGGCCCAGCACACGGCACAGCCCGGTCCCGGCAAAAAAAAAAAAACAAAAGGGATGGTAATAATCCCAATCATTCCAGAAAATGGGATTTTGGAGGCTGGGTCAGCGTTGACAGCAGCAGGAACCCTTCAGGTTCTGCCCGGAAATGCTGGGCCATGGATTTGGCCCTGCCGCCACTCCGGTGTCCCGCGATTGTCACCCAGTCCCAAAATTGCCACCCTGCTGTGCCCAGGGAAAAAGGGGAAATAATAATCCAAATCATTCCAGAAAATGGGATTTTGGAGGCAGGGTGAGCAGAGCCCAATGTCACCCAGGCAGGACGAGCGGAGCGCTCGGGAAGCGTTAAAGCTCGGGAAAGGATAAAGATCAGGAAAGGATAAAGATCAGGAAGCGTTAAAGCTCAGGAAAGGTTAAAGCTCGGGAAAGGATAAAGATCGGGAAAGGATAAAGCTCGGGAAAGGACAAAGCCAAACCAGGGCTGCTCCTGGCCTGTGGAGTTTGTTCAGAGGAAAACTTCATTCCCGCTGAGCCCAGAGCTCCGGCAGCTCCCGGGTTTGATCCTGCGGCTGCTGCCACCCCTGTGCTGGGCCCTCGCTGCCCGGGCACCTTTGGTGGCTTCGGGGCTCGCTGGTGGCCTTGACACTGCTGGCTTTGGTTCCGTCCCGGGGGGGTTTTCCTAAATAATTCTGGGATCCTCTCGCTGCCTTTGCTCTTAACCTGAGCACAAAGCCCACCCCGAGCAGCTCCTGCTCCTCCTCTCCTCCAGGGATATTTTCCCTCTGCTCCAGGGATGTTTTCCCTCTCCTCCAGGGATATTTTCCCTCTACTCCCAGGAATATTTTCCCTCTGATCCAGGGATATTTTCCCTCTGTTCCCAGGGATGTTTTCCCTCTGATCCAAGGATGTTTTCCCTCTGCTCCCGGGATGTTTTCCCTCTGCTCCAGGGAATGTCCAGGGCACAGCACCCCGTTCCTGCCCGGCCACCCCACAGGGACGCTCCAGGGACAGCTCCTGGCACACACACAGAGGGATGATGGATTTCTCCCGTGACATTCCCAATGATCCTTCCACTCAGGGAGCAGTGGAGAAAGGATTTTGCAGCTGCAACTGAGGAGAAGGCGAAGCAGGCACTGTCTGGCCCCAGATTTCGGGAAGGGGCAGCGGGAAGGGGGAGCTGGCAGCATTCCCAGCTCCGGGCTGGAGGTGGATCCAGAGCAGCCACGCATTCCAGCCTCACTCTCCACAACATCTGCTCCAGCCACGGGCCGAGCCGGAGGAGACAAATCCCTGCCGAAGCCGGATCCAGACGGGGAATGCCCTTTTCACCTCGGGGATGACGCTCCGAGCTTCCCCGGGAACTCTCGGCTCGTGCCGGGCCGGGGGAGCGGAGGCAGCTCCGGGCCCTGCCGCGCTCCAGGTGCGCTTTTCCCAGCTTTTCCCTGGCTCTGGGATGTGCGGAGCCTCAGTGGGGCAGTGGCTTTTCCAGCCACATCCCTGCCCCTGGAGCGGAGCCGCGGCCGAGCCCTCGGTGCTCCCGGTGGATCCCGAGCTGGGCTGGCCCTGGGAATGAGTGTGGCTAAAAGGGGCAAAAAAAAAAGGGATTTCGGAGCTTTCCCACTTTCTCTTCCCCGCCCGAGCATCCTGGGTACCCACAGGACACATCTGGATCTCGGGGTGTCTGTGCAGGGCCTGCAGCTGGATCCTTGGGGATCCCTTCCAAGTCAGGAGATTCCAGGATTCTACCAACACCGAGTTTTAGGAATTTTCCATCCATAACACTCCTGTGATCCTACAACCCTGCAAGTCCCCATGGCCTGCCCCCTCCACGCTCCCTTTTCCCAGGACGTATCCCGGGATTTTTTTCATTTTAACTTTAATTCAGCTGGGAAAACTTCAGTGCCGTTCCCGAAGAGCCGAGCGCTTTGCAGCCGGAATCTCGGGATGGATTTGCATGAGCAGCAGCATCCAGCCCTGCCAGGGAACCCCTA
The DNA here is from genome assembly GCA_013398955.1 of Callaeas wilsoni. Classification (NCBI taxonomy): domain Eukaryota; kingdom Metazoa; phylum Chordata; class Aves; order Passeriformes; family Callaeidae; genus Callaeas; species Callaeas wilsoni. Next base: position 8,524 of record VWPU01009332.1, read on the forward strand.
TCCCAGTCCTGCAATTCCCTGGATTGACCTGCTCTGCCCAAAGAGAGCATCCCTGGGAGACAAAAGAGGGTTTGGGCTTGGTTCATTTCTTTTCCTGACTGCAACAGTGAGGAAAAGAGGGAAAAATAAAATCAAATCCCAACAATTCACGCTCCACTTGGGACCCCTGGCACATTCTCCTGAGGAATAGAGGTAATTATCTTTTTGGGATAATCGAAGCAGCGTTGATTCCAGGGGCAGTTCGGGCCTGACATTTAAATGAGCTCCAAGTTAAGCCGAGCTTTATTCTCAGCCGGGATTTTCGGCTTCGCAGTGCAAGAATTCCCAGAGTTCCCGTGAGCTCGGGAAGGACCTCAAGGCCAGAGTGACCTGGGAGCTGCTCCGGGATGGGGCAGGGGATGGAGAGGGGTCCCTGTGCCACATTTTGGGGACAGAGGTGACACCTGGGATCATCCCAGTGCAGCACCTGGGAGTTTTCAGCCTCTCCAAACCCTTCATTTTATGCTGAGTGGTCGAATTTCCCCCGAAAAATCCCGGCCGTTCTCCCATCCTGGGTTAGCTGGTGAACGGAAAGGACTGGACACATCCCACTGAAGCTTGGAGGAACCCCAGGGATCCTGAACCCAAATCCTCGGCCCCAAAAGGGACGAGAAGCTGCAGCCATGGGGTGCCCCCAGTGTGGAGTCCCACAAATCTTCCACCAGAAACACCAGGACACCACTGGGAAAAGGAATTTCTAAGGAGCTGCTGGAGCTAAACCACCTGGAATCCTGCCTGGGGGGTTTGTTCCTGGTAAAAAGCCACCTCTGTCCCTGCCGGAGGTTTGGATACCTGGATAAATATTCCCAGTGATTCCCAGGTTCTTCCTCCTTCCCTCGGGCTGAACTGGGGGTGGCTGAACCCACCCAGGCGCTGTGACACATCCCTGAGCTGTAGCAGCGTAATCCCAACATAAACACATTCCCACACATCCCAGAGCTGTTCCGTGGCTTTGCTATCCTGGGAATTACCAGCCCGGCTGCTGCGGGATCCCAGGCAGTCTCATGATCCGCAATTCTCCGTGTGAGTAATGCGCTTCCCTGCTCCTCACCCCAAACGCTCTTTCATCCTCTCCCTGTGCCTCTCCTCCCTCCGGATTTATTCCCTTTTATCCCAGCTCTGCCGGGATGACACACGCGGCCCGGAATGCCGAAGGAAATGAGGCGCAGTCGGATGCAGCACGGCCAAGATAACGACGGATCCCACATCCAGCCGACCCCAAAAAATCAGGGATACGGTCCCGAGTCTCCTCCGGGGAGCTGCTCTGCAGGGAGCGGATGCAGGGATTTGGGGATAAATCCACAGTGGCAGTTGTGAATCCCAGGGTTCCCTGCTGGAGCTGAGTCTTTGGCAGGTTCTGTGGATGAAGGATAAATTAATACAGGGAAACTGAGGATTGGGACGGTTTTGTACCAAACCTCTGGAGGTTACGGGATATGGAGCATCCAGCCAGGATCCTCCAGCCCTGCTGTGCACGGATCACACCCGGATTTATCTCTCTCACCAGGAGGAGCCCATGGACTCCCCCATCCCTCTGCCCTACAGCCTGAAGAAGTTCCACCAGCAGCACTTTGGCTCCCTGGATACCCCCAAACTCCGTGGAAAACACCTCTGGGAATGCAGTGCCTCTCTCCTGGGAGCCTCCTCATGCAGAGCCCTCCTGGAATTCTCCCCCCACCCACCCAGGGACTGGAATCCCACCTCCGAACAGCCCAGCAGCCCTGGGATCAGGACGGTGCAGTGGGAAGAGGGAAAATCCCTGGAAGTGACTTTTGCAGCCGCGTGCGACCCAAGAGCTGTCCTGGGCGGCCACACCTGGCTCTGGAAACCAGGAAAAGTTCCCACCAGCCTGGATTTCTCCCTGTGCTATCTCCTGCTTCTGCCTCCAGCTGGAATACCCCCAAAACAAACACAGAAACTATCTCGAGGTGCAGCTGGCAGAAGGAAGGAGGAGCGCTGGCCATCCCTTCGGAGCCGAGGGAGAGGAGCCAATTCCCAGCAGATCTTCAGGCCACACGAGGCTCAGACGCGCAGCTCCTAACCCAGACTTCCAGGCTTGCAGCTGGAAAGCAGCTCCAGAAGAAAGCCAGCTGGGAGCAGAGAGAAAAGAGGGATGCCCATCCCACCGAGGGGCTGATCCTTGTGTCCCCCTGCTCGAGGTGGCTCCGAGCGGGCCAGGCCGGGGAGGGGGATCTGGGATAAAGATTCTGCTTCATGGAGATGGGGTTTCCTTCCCAGCTTTCCCAAATATCCGTGCTGGTGGGGAGCCCGCCAGGCCGAGGCACACGCACGAGTCCAGGCAGGCCATAAATCAGCCGAGTCCCCAGCAAGGCTCCTCTTTCCCATCCAAAATCCATCATCCCGGTGGCTCCTCCCCAGCGAGCACCAGCAAGGCCCAGTGGCTGCTCCCAGCGCTGCTCCCTGACCCAGCCCCATCCATTCCCACTCCAGGCTGACACGTGGAATTCTCCAGACCCTCCCCGAAAAGCCTGGAACGGATCCGAGCTCTATTTTAAGGCTTATTCCAAGGGCTGCCTTCACGGAGCCCCAAAAGGAGCGGATTCGTAAAAAAACCGACCGAACAAAAGGCTCCCAAAGCTTGGGGTTAATAATAAAGTTATTGGGCTGCTTGTTTCCCCCTTTCTCTTTTCCCACAGTGATAAAAGAGAGCTCCTGGAAAACTCCCCCTGCGGCGTTCGCAACCCAAACCGGCGACGCCGTGGTGCCACGTGAGGAGCGAGCCCCACAGAGAGGCGGCAGAAAGCTTTCGATCCCCTTTTCCCCACTGCTTTCCCAAGCTCTCCCACCTCAGACCCCTCAGAATCACCAGGATTCCCTGGCAGGAGGCTCCTGTCCCTTGCAGGTGTCCCGGTGTTGCCGCAAACAGCACGGGAGGAGCAGAGCACGGTGCAGGGATGGGTGAAGGAACGTGGGGTTGGATCCAGGAGGGATTTGGGAGCAGCTTCTCCCTCTCCTTCCTGCTGCTAATTAAGGCCCTGCGCTAATTAAGGCCCTGCTCGTTAGCAGCGGGCTCAGGGAGCTGCAGCTGGCACAGAGGGGCAGTGCCAGGGCTGGGGGTGTTTCCTCAGGGAGGGATAACGGCATTGGCCTCTCAAACGGGGGAAAAACCCCAAAACATCACTCAGAAGCAGTTGTGAAATTCCAGGGATGTTTGCCCTGGAGAGCAACAGGTCCCAGCCAGGCCTGGATGAGCCAGGCTTTAAACCGGGATGGAAATCCTGTGGGTTTGTCCCGCCTTCCCGCGCGTTTGTGTCCCGAGGGTGCTGCAGGGAACGGATTTTTGCTCCGAGCGCTGAGGGATGTTTTAGCGTTGAGCTGCAGCCCCGCCTGATGACGTCTGGGGTTCATCTGTAAACCCAGCCAGAGTTGGCCCGAATCCAGCAGAGCACTCAAGCCAACCTTTCCCTGCAGATTTCACCCAGGTTTGGAGCGGGCAGGGCTGGAAACGGAAGATGAGGGTGTAGCGGCAGGAGGGGAGGGTGTGGTGGGGCAGGAGAGGAATTCCCAGGAAGCAAAGAAGGACAGCAATTGGTGGCCCACCAAAGGCGAACCTGAATTTCTCAAGTTCTGCCAGGGCGCTTCTTGTTATCTCCATCTCCTCCTTCCAAAAGAACTTCGCTGGGGGGTGATTTCCAAGAGGGAATCAGTCCAAGCTTTCAGCTGGAATTGGGGAATTCTGCAGCAAAGACACTTTGCAGGAAGAACAACCCAAATCTGGGGGTTTTTCCCCTCTCAGTAACGGAGCGAAGCTAAAACGAGGCTCGGAATCAAAGCCGAAGGAATCCCAGGACTCCCAGAGCTCCAGGCAGGTTCCAGGCTGAGCACAGCCGGCAATAAACACGAGCTCAAGTCAGCAATTCCCACCTCAGGCTGAACTTTCTGGAGCCGTCTGTGCCAAACTCCTTTTCTCGGATATAAATCCGAGCATAAGTCAGGTATGAGTTCATTTTCAAGCACAGCCAGGCCGGGAAAAATCCAAGCAGACACCGGGATGAAGCCGCCCCGGCAATCCTCGGAAAGGCTTTGTGCTGCTCCTCTGGGAGGACGCGTCTCATGGATTTAATTCCAACATGCCCTGCGTTCCAGCCATTAATAAATCCAGGGAATACCTCATTCCGTTCCTCTGCGTTAATTCCGGGAGGTTTGGACCTCGGGGCTCCAAGGTTTGGAGCTTGCGGCAGAGACGGCGCCTGAGTTTTCCGCCCGGGAGTTCCCAGCTGACCTCCAGCCCCAGGTACCGTGTCTGAGCTGGCCCAGGAGCTTTCCCCAGCCTGGATTCTCCCAAAATCCAGGCCATTTGGAAGTGCAGAGCCTGGCACACTTTGGGCTCTTCGGGACTTTTCCCGTGCGTGGCTCCTCTGGGATTTTCCAGGAGCTCCAACCAGGATAAGGCGGAGCTGCAGAGCTCTGCCCCTGCTGAAAGCCCTGAAGGCCTGGCGGCACCAAAGCTCATTTAGCAGCGTTAATTGCAGCCCTAACGAACGTGGGTCCCGCCCTCACCGTGGTTTTGAGGTCACTCTGTCTCTACAGGCTCCGGGTCGGATATTCCCGACTGGCTCCGGATCCAGGAGACGTCTCTGGAGATGTGGGATGGAACGGGACAATGCCTGTCTCTCCCACTGCTCCATGGCCTTGAGCACTGAACCCAGCCTGTCCCCAGGAGATTCCCGTGTCCTTCTCCATGCCCTGAATAAGGTGGGAACGGCCACGGCCTCCCCCTCTCCTGGTTTGAACAGCAGGATCGGACTTTTCCGTGTTGCCCATTGCAAATTCCAGTTTGGGGAGCAGGACCTCCATATCTCCTGCACGTCTCAAGCGCTCCAATCCCCAGCCCGGCTGTGTCCAGTTCAGAGAATCCCGGGATGGTTTGGGTTGGAAAAGCTCATCCAGTCCCACCCCTGCCATGGGCAGGGACACCTTCCACCATCCCAGGTTTCTCCAAGCCCATCCAGGCCTTGGATTGACCAGTTCAAACTGCCCAGTTCTCCTACCACACCCACAGGATCCATAAAGCCATTTCCCACCATGAATCCATCAAAAAATTCCCAGACCTCAAGCAAAATCCAAACCCTACGATAACAGCTCACCACCACCCTCAGGAAAGCCAGAATTCTTCCCAAAAAATTCCTCAGATCCTGCTGCGAGCAGCAGAAACCCCTCAGCACTTCATGGGAATTTGCCACTGCTTTTCCCAGCCGTTAGATCCCAAAATCCACTTTTTTCCACCCAAGGGGCTGCAGCGTCTGTGACACCAAGCTTGGCATGACCGACTCCCTGTATCCCTCGATCCCTGCCGTGACCTGATGCCTCCCAGCTGGAATTTTCTGGATTGTCCCTCTCTGACCGTGCCAAACAACTTCCTCAGCGAGGAAAATATTTTGCTGTCTCCAGACTGAGTAAAAATAACCCTCAATTCCCTTCCCAATTAGGTGAGGGCCGGAATGTGCAGTTAATTGGGCCTTTCTTGCCTCAAATGATCTCCGGGAAGCACCGGGCAGCACAGCCAGGATGGGATAATGGGGCAGCTCATCCCGGGGGGGCTGCACAGGGAACGGAAAAAGGGATTTGGGGGGAAAAAAGGGGAAAGAAGAAGATGACAAAGGCTGGAAGTTCCTCGGATGCTCCGGCTGTAAGGCACGTGGAGGAATAGACTGAACTTGGAAGGAAAAAAAAACAGGGAGAAAAAAATTCTTGGGGGACCTGCACAGGGAAGGAAAAAAGGGTGAGGGGGGAAAAAAGGGGAAAGAAGAAGATGACAAAGGCTGGGAATTCCTCGAATGCTCCGGGTCTAAGGCACGTGGAGGAATAGACTGAACTTGGAAGGAAAGAAAAACAGGGAGAAAAATTTTCTGGGAGGCCTGCATAGGGTAGGGAAAAGGGGTTTGGGGGGAAAAAATGGGAAAGAAGAAGATGACAATGGCTGGGAATTCCTCGAATGCTCCGGGTCTAAGGCACGTGGAGGAATAGACTGAACTTGGAAGGAAAAAAAACACAGGGAGAAAAAAGAACATTTCCTTGCGGATTAAAACCCGTTAATTGCAGCGGATCCAAATTCGGGGATTAGCCTTTTGTTTCCCAAGAAACCCCTGGAAAACACTGCCGGGGCCAGCCTCGAGGAGCCGCTCCGCGTCCCCCGAGTGGGTCGGTGCCAGCCCGGGAGGTGCCACCCACGCTGCCTCCCGGGCGCCTGCCGGCAGCACTGGCTCTTCCTGCCCTGCCTGTCAGCTCCTCTTCTCCCTCCAGCCGATGAATAATGGGAATAAAAATGAGGAGAAAAAGCAGCGTGACAGTCAATTACTGCCTGCGATGAGCCACCCCGGAGCAGCTCCTGCTCCGAGCGCCGCTGGATGCTCCCGTTAAACAAATCCATCCCTTCGGAGCGCGGGGTGGACGCGTAAACAGGGAAACAAAGGAGCTGCTGATTTNGCCCAGGGAGAAAAATTTTCTGGGAGGCCTGCATAGGGTAGGGAAAAGGGGTTTGGGGGGAAAAAATAGGAAAGAAGAAGATGGCAAAGGCTGGGAATTCCTCGAATGCTCCGGGTCTAAGGCACGTGGAGGAATAGACTGAACTTGGAAGGAAAAAAAACAAACAGGGAGAAAAAAGAACATTTCCTTGCGGATTAAAACCCGTTAATTGCAGCGGGTCCAAATTCGGGGATTAGCCTTTTGTTTCCCAAGAAACCCCTGGAAAACACTGCCGGGGCCAGCCTCGAGGAGCCGCTCCGCGTCCCCCGAGTGGGTCGGTGCCAGCCCGGGAGGTGCCACCCACGCTGCCTCCCGGGCGCCCGCCGGCAGCACTGGCTCTTCCTGCCCTGCCTGTCAGCTCCTCTTCTCCCTCCAGCTGATGAATAATGGGAATAAAAATGAGGAGAAAAAGCAGCGTGACAGTCAATTACTGCCTGCGATGAGCCACCCCGGAGCAGCTCCTGCTCCGAGCGCCGCTGGATGCTCCCGTTAAACAAATCCATCCCTTCGGAGCGCGGGGTGGACGCGTAAACAGGGAAACAAAGGAGCTGCTGATTTATTTCCCTGTTTTCCTACAGAATCGCGGCTTCCTAAATGCTAACGAGCCCACACCGCGGCACTGCCAGCTGGATTTGTAGGGAAGCCTGGCTCATGGGATTTGAGCGTGGATCCCCTCAGTGGAGGTGTTGGATGGTGGGGGAAGGAGCCGCTCCAAGGGCCACCCAAAGGGCAGGAAATGGGACAGCTCCTCGGGATGAACCCAAAACGAGGATTTTCGGCAAAGCAGCGCTTGGGCCTGGTGGTCGTGGTTTGTCGGAATGGGATTTTATGGCAGATTGGGACGAGTTTGCCTGGAGAAGCAGTGGCTGCTCCATCCCTGGAATGTCCGAGGCCAGGCTGGAGCACGCTGGGATAGCAGGAGGTGTCCCTGCCCCGGCAGGGGTGGCACAGGATGGTTTTTAAGGTTCCTCCCAACTCAAACCATTCTGAGATTCCCTGAAGGCCTGGAAAACCCCTGATAATAAATCAGACAAAACCCCAGGCTCCAAACCCCTCTCCGCACTGTATTTTCGGGATTTTTTCTAATCCAGCTGAGGCTCAGCCACGACCCAAGTGAGGAGCAAAGCTCAGCACAGTGGGAATTCCTGCTTCCCTGTTTCCAGCCCCGCTCCTGGATGGATGAGGGTGACAAATGTTCCCATTTGGGGTTTTCCATCCCGGCAGGATCCCACCCTGCTGAGCGAGAGCCACGCCCTGGCATCAGCGCGGCAAAAACATTCACGACTTCCCGAGGCACCAGAGACCCGGGAAAGAGATTCCTGGGAATGTTGAGAGAGGAGCATCCCTCTCCTCCCCATCAATCCCCCAGAGGCAGAGCTGCCTCCAAATCCCCATTATCCCTCCAAATCTCCATTATCCCATGCAAACGTGGCTGTTCCAGCCCCATCAAGGCGTCGGGATAGGAAGGAAACCAGGATTTGATGGAATTGCATTTGCGGCGGAGCAGGGACAGCAAGGGCAGGTGCGGATTTGGATCCGCTTCCCGTCTCCTGCGCCTCGCTGGAGCTCAGCAGCGTTCCCAGATCTCCCTCTTCCATCTTTTCTGAGGATGCTTTGTTCAGGGGAGCTCAGGAGATTCCAATTAAACCTGAACGCTGCCTGCGCTTCCAGAGAGCCTGGAGCCCGCGGAGAGGGAAGGACGGCAGGAGGACAAACCGCTCCCGCTCTGGCCCTGGAGATCACCTTGGCCCGTTCTCCCCACCAGGATGGAGCTGCTTTTAATTAAAACCTGGGAAAGGCGGTGCTGGGAAGATGTGGCTGCACCACGGAAAGGGAATTTTGGGCCTGAGGGATTTTCCCCAGGGATTTATTGCCCTGCGCCTGCCTGGAACCTCCAAGAGCAGCTCGAGTTCTCAGTAAACCTCAAGTTTGCCTTTAGGACGAGCCTAAGCCCCAGACTCACCAAATCTGAGAATTCCCAATATGGGGCCAAACCCCGGGCTTCGCCCCCTGAGGTTTGGAGTTTTCCACAGCTCCCATCGATTCTCTGGGAATATTAATATTAATATTAATAATAATAATTAACCAAGTCCCAGTGCCTTAACTCTGCTCATGCCCTGCAGTGCCACATCCCTGTCTGGCAGATCTGGAAGGGGCTGCGGGTGACAGAAAACGGGGACATCTGGGGACAGCGCTGGAATAAAGAGACGAAATCCTCCCGCTCCTTCCTTTCCCCAGCTCCTGATTTATCCTGTCCTCGCGTTTCCTCTGCTCTCACTTTCATTCCATTTTGCCATGACAAAGTTGCATCTTCCCCAAAACACAGAAACACGAGGCCCCTTTGAATCGGGACTAAAAAGCCCTTTGAAGGATTAAAAATCAAGGGGAAAAATCAGGGAAAAATCCGAGGTTTTTTCCCCTCACAAGTGGTCAAACCTCGGATGGAGGCCGCGGTGGAGAGGGAATATTTTGATATTGGGGGAAGTGGTGCCAAAGGGGACGTGGCTGCTGTGGGGTGGCCAGGGAAGGGCTGAAGAAATGATTTCAAAGAATAAAGCCAGGCTTAACTAAATCACGGCAGGGCAAACCAGGCAGATCGGAGGGCTGCTGTGCCTGAGGGAAATGAGGAATTCCGAGCCTGCTCTCCCTCTTTCCAGGCTCCAGAAAACACGGAGCACACCCTGCTTCAAAAAAATCCATCCCTGGAAGTGCCCCCGGCCAGGCCGGAGCGCCCTGGCATGGTGGAAGGTGTCCCTGCCATGGCAGGGGGGGGAATGAGATGATTTTTAAGGTCCTTTCCAACCCAAACCATTCATGGAAAAACTTCCAGTTGAAATCCAACTGGTTGCCAAAAAACCCAAAGAAACCCCATAAAATGTCTCAGCTGGGCACAGGGCATGAATCGAAGCACGGAGAAATCCCCCAAGCCTGCAGGTTTGGGAGCAGCAATCCCATCAGAGCATTCCCACCCTCCCGCTTTCCGGAATTAAAGCGGGATTGCCCCATCGTGGTGAGAAGAAAGCCTGGGGCCCTCTGAAGGAATCCCAGGAATATCTGCCAGGAGCTCGTGCCTACGGAGCCATCCTAAAAATACTGGGAGTGCTTTGACACCGAGTGGTGCCAGAATTCCCCCCCGGCCCAGGGAAGCAGATGCTCCGTTCCTTTTCCAGGTTTTCTCCGAGAGCGGGGCTGGGAGCCCGGGCACGGAGGAGAGGCTCTAAAACAACGTTTGGCAAACTTCTGGGGAGGTTCTTGGCGGCAAAAGGTGGAATTCCGGAAGAGTCTCAGCAATCCCGAGCGGTGAACGGCGAGAGGAGGGATTCCCCTGTTACCTCATTGATAAATCCGGGTCAACACAGCTCCTTCCCCGCCCGCATCCCGCCTGGAGACGAATTCCCAACGGGCACAACCCTTGGGAGAAAGGAAAAGTCCTTTGCCACTCGTGAAATTCTCTTTACAGCAGCTCCCAAGTCCCTGCCGTGGTTTTTAGTTGGAGCGGGGAATTGCTCCTCGCAATGCTCGGCTCCATAAAATCATGGAATTGTTTAGGTTGGGAAAGCCCTCCAGGACCGTCAGGTCCAACGCAGCACTGCCAAGGCCACCGGTGTCCCACGTCCCCAAGTGCCGCGTCCCCACGGCTCTGAGATCCCTCCAGGCATGGGGACTCCTGTGCCAGGCCTGGACAGCCCTTCCCGGGAAGGAATTTTTTCCCATTTAAACTTGCTTCAAAAGGCTGGATCGGGATTTTAACGGAAGAAAAGAGGAAAGAGTTGAAAAGATCTTCACCGTGGTGACACTGATGGTAGAACAGCCCAGCCCATGGCAACAGAGCAACTGAAGCCCTGCTCCAGGCCCGGCCTATTTTTTAAACTCGTCTCAAGGAATGCATTAAGCTCAGCCCTGATGCTCAGACTGGCATTGGGTGGAAGCAGCAGCTCCGTTCCCCCCTGGAATTCCCCCGTCTTTCCCGAATGTTCCCTTTTCCTGGTTTGAGACCCAATGCCGCCGAACGAAAAAGCGGCGCCCAGGCCTCGTTTATTGACCCGAGCACTCTCCGCTCCAGCCGAACCAGGGGCAAGCCCAAGGAACAGAACTCCCCCTTCATTAAACGGTGCACCAAAAAAACAGAAAAAAATCAAAAATCTGCGCTGGGTTTGGATCGTGGCCACGCCGGCGGAGATTGATTGGATTTGACAGCTTAATATGCTCGGGATATCTCCGCGGCTCCGGGAGGAGGGCTCCGGAAATGGTTCAGATCTGCTCTGAATTTAATTACACCTCAAAGCTCCTTCCTCCGGGTCAGCGCGGTGGTGGGACAATGACTGACCTTGCTCCCGATGGGAAGAGAGGATGGGAAAACCGCGCGGATTCGTGGCACGGAGGGGTGAGAGGCGGCAGCAGCTCCCTGGGGCGCTCCAAGGGGCGCGTGCGTGCGTAAGGAGGGCTCAGGAAACGGCTCAAATCTGCTCTCCACTCAGTCAGAGCTCAGGCCTCCTTCCCCCGGCTCAGCGCGGTAGTGGGACAGGGATCGGCCTCGCTCCCGGTGGGAAGAGAGGACGGGAAAACCGCGCGGATTCGTGGCACGGAGGGGTGAGAGGCGGCAGCAGCTCCCTGGGGCGCTCCAAGGGGCGCGTGCGTGCGTAAGGAGGGCTCAGGAAACGGATTAAATCTGCTCTCCACTCAGTCAGAGCTCAGGCCTCCTTCCCCCGGCTCAGCGCGGTGGTGGGACAGGGATCGACCTTGCTCCCGGTGGGAAGAGAGGATGGGAAAACCGCGCGGATTCGTGGCACGGAGGGGTGAGAGGTGGCAGCAGCTCCCTGGGGCGCTCCAAGGGGCGCGTGCGTGCGTAAGGAGGGCTCAGGAAACGGATTAAATCTGCTCTCCACTCAGTCACAGCTCAGGCCTCCTTCCCCCGGGTCAGCGCGATGGTGGGACAGGGACTGACCCTGCTGGACAAGCTCCCGGAGGGAAGGGAGGATGGGAAAGCCATGGACTCGTGGCACGGAGGGGTGAGAGGTGGTGGAACATCCCTGGGGGAAACCTTTGAAAACGGAGTCATGGAATCATTGAGGTTGGAAAAGACCTCCAAGGTGACCAAGCCCAGCCCCTGGCCAGACACAGCCGCGAGCACTGAACGCGCCAGGAAGGGACTGAGCTGGCCAAGGCCACCGAGGCTGGCCAAGGCCACCAAGGGCCACCGGCGGCCCACGGTGCTGTGTCAGTTCCAGGAGCGGATTCTGCGGCCACAGGAAGGAGCTGCTGGACCAGCCCAGGATCCTCCCCACCCCGCTGGTATTTTCCAGCTCAGGAATTCCGGGAGATGGACGGGCAGAGAGGCCTGTCCTGCACGCGGCTCTGCAGGAATTGCTGCTCCTCCTTCCCCGCTGGATCAGGGAATGCAGCGCCCAGAGCCGCGAGACGGGGCCTTGGTTCAACCAAATCCCTGCCTCACCGCAGCACCTCCCGTGCCAACGCCTGGCTGGAATGGGAAGGACCTTGGGTGAGAAGGACCTTAACGATCATCCCATTCCACCCTNGCACCCTCCCCGTGGGCAGGGACACCTTCCACTACCCCAGATTGCTCCAAGCCTCTTCCTGCCTCGGGCACTTCCAGGGATGGGGCAGCCACAGCTTCTCTGGGAATCTGTGCCGGGGCCTCCCTTATCCTATAAAATTAAGGACTTGCAAATAATTCCTGCTTTTCCCAACTCCTCGGAGACGCCTTTGTGAGCTGACAGCAGAGTGACAAAGTTGCCAGCGCTGAAGTCACCGGCAAATTAATTATCCCTGCTTCCGGAAGAGGGAATCCAACGGAACCAACCTTCCCTCCAGGAAGCACTAATTGCCGTGGAAGTGGCGATCCGCTACCGACGGCAGCACCCACGGAAGCGGAGGTGGCTTCGCTTCCGTCCCACCACCCTGTCCCATTATCCCTGACAGCTCCTGAGGACACCCCGGACACGGAGGAGCTGCCTCCTAATTACACACCTGGAGCTGCAGACATTCCATGAAAATTCCCTTCAGTTTTGGGAGCCGGTGGCAGCTGTGACAGCAGTGAAACACGTTTGGATGGGAGTCGTGTCTGCCGTCCCAAACTGCCTGGGAGCTTTGGGAATGCAGAGTCCTGGTTCCAATCCTTGGACATCTTCCCCACTCTCACTCAATTCCTCTCTTTTTTTGAGGGATTGGCAGGATTGGGAGAAAAAAGGCTTGGAAAATGACGGGTTTTTAGATCCGTGAGGGATTTGGACTTGCAGAGCTTTGGGAATGTGTCAGAGCAAAGTGTGAATTTATGGAGCAGGCACGATAAACCCGATCCCGGGATTACCTCCCACCAGCAGGGAATTCTGGCTTGGGGCTTTCCTCGCCTGGGAACTGTGACTTACTGGGAGCTCCCTTACAAGGACTGGCAATCAAATAACCGTTTTTCCCAAAAACTTCCTCTTCCTGCTGTATTCCCAGGTTTCTGGCACGCCCCTGTGGCTCAGCACCTCGGAGCTGCCGATGGGTTTATCCCACAGCACCCTCTGGAAAGCTCCTTTCCCGGATTATCCGCTGGTTAAGCGCAAAGGAATTGGGACATAATGAGGTTGAGTGATTGGCACAAGATCACACAGGGAACTAATTATTCCTGAGGGATCCAGCGTTTTCCAGAGGGGAGCACCTGCAGGAGGGTGGTGGAGGGATGCAGTTCCAGGGGGGATGCAATTCCAGGGGAATGGAATTCCAAGAATTTGGCATTTGGTGATGGACAAATCCATGGCCATGACAGTCCAGGTGACCCCACTCCATCTTCCATCACATCCGTCCACGATGAGCTCCAGGCAAGGAAATCCTGGGATGCGGAGAGCAGCACAAGCAGGGAATACGGACGGCTTTAGATCCAGGGATAAGGCAGAATGGGTGGGAAAGGGCTCTGCTTTTCCACCCTGGAATTATGGAGCACCTGGACTCCAGGGAGAACGGGGGGCTGAACTCAGGGCTGCCCAACCCAACCACCAAATTCCTCCTTTTCTGGCCCAGCAGCCTCGCTGCGGGCTAAATCCAATATTCTTTGGGAAGCGGAATTGCCGGGTGTCGTCACAGCCTGCCCTGATTTAATCACGTTAAAAGCCACGGAGATGGAATTATTCGGGATTAGGGATGAATAAGGCTTTTAAAGCCCGACTCCAACCCTCCCGATCTGCTTACAAAATAAAAAAGCTTTACAATCAGGAAAAGTCCAATTGCTGCTCCCAAATGCACTTTAAACCAACCCAACTTCCAAATGCAGAACTGGTGGGAACACGGGAAAGCTGGAGGAGGAGAGGACTCTTCCCAATCCAGAGCATTCCTAATCCTAGGACACAGAGCGGGTAATTTAGGTCAAGGCTTAAGACATTAAACCATTGCTACAAAGCTTGGGATTTAACGAGCTTTGGGACTTAGCGAGCAAGGGATAAAGCAGCAGAAGTTTAAATACTTCCAGGGATATTCCTCTTCCGTGGAGAGCTACACCCTGGGAAGTCTGGTAAAATGGCATCCCTCATCCCTTTTTGGGGCTGTTCCCTGGGAAAGGGGAATTTGGGGATGGCCACACCTGCAGCACCAAAACGATCTCCCCTCAGCTCCCATCTTTTCCCAGAATTCCGATTGCTGAGGAATCCATCCCGCGCAGAGCTGCCAGGTTGGCTTGGCTTTTCCCGGTCACCCAAAATGACTGGAATATTCAGAGCAGCCCCTTCCCTGAATCCAGGGAAAGACAGAAGAGAAAAGGAAGGGAGGAAAAAACCCAGCCTCGTGTGTGGGCTGTTCATTCAGATCCCGGAAAAATATCAGGGGGTTAAAGGAAAAATGTCATCTCTCCAAAGGGCCTCCTGGGGAGGAGCGTGGGAGGGAAATGCTGCTCCTTCCATCTGCTCTGAGCACGGAGCTGGAGCCGGCTCCTGCTGCAGATCCTGGCGGATCCGTGCCCTGCCTGGGGCTCGGAGCTGCTCCGGGGAGGTTCTTTGGGAGCTGCCATTCCAAGGGATGTTTCCTGACATGCCAACAAGTCCAGGGAATGTTGAGGAGGCTCCTTCGGCCCCCTCCTGAAACTTGGGAAGAGCTGTCCCTTCTGAGGGTGAGACAAGACAGGGATGTCCATGCAGAGAATTCCCATCAAAAAGCAGTGGCTTGGGTCGGAAGGGATTTAAAGCCCGTCCAGTTCCACCCCAAACACCTCCCACTGTCCCAGGCTGCTCCAAGCCCCATCCAGCCTGGCCTTGGGCACTTCCAGGGATTCAGGGGCAGCCACAGCTTCTCTGGGAATCTGTGCCAGGGCCTTCCCACCCTCCCGGCCAGGAATTCCTTCCCAACATCCAATCCGAATCTTCCCTCTTTGAGTTTAAAACAATCACCCCTCGTCCTACAAGGAATCCCTCTCCTGCCTCTCACAGGGAATTCTGGGCTTTGGAGCTAACCCTTCCCCATCCACAGCTCGTGTGGACATCGTTCCGACAGAACTGGCGGCTCCAAATCCGTGCCCTCTCCACGGGGAGACAGATGGAAAAACGAAGGGTGCAAACTCCAAGCCTGGAGCTCACCCTTCAGAGCTGCCCTCCAAAAGCTCCTCGGACTTTGCTGTTCCAGGATCTCGGTCATTCCTCCACCACGAGGATTCCTGCAGGTTTCCAAAGGTGGTTTCACACCAAAGGAAGGAGGAACCCATTGGAGAGCCCCGAGCTCTGGCTCTGTCACCGCCACCATCCCGGGAATGCTGCTCTCCATGGGATCCTGGGAGTTATCCCCCCTTCCGCTGCCTGCCGGGGCTGCTGCAGTCAACACCAGCCTTTCCCGAACCCCCCCACGGCTGGCACAGGCTCAGCCATTCCAGTGACATTTACTCCCACGAGGATTTCGAGATCAGCTCGACATTTGGGATGATTCCTCCCGGAAAACATTCCGGTGCCCGCTCACCGAGCAGGCTCAGCCCATGCCTTCGGCACGTGCACAGCGTTTTAGGCTCAAACCTGTCAGGCTGAGCTCAGGACAAGCTCAGTCTGTCTGAAACCCACTCTGATTGCTGGTTAGGGATCAGCTATCAGACAGCAAAGCTTGGCTTCCCAAAATCCCAGAATCCCAGAGTGGTTTGAGTTGGAAGGCACCTTAAAGCCCAGCCAGGAATACCACAGGAATTTGGTGGCTGAGTGGGATGTCAGGGAAGGAGGGAGAGGGGATGGGCGGAACTGAGGCTGTGCTGCTGCTGGACACGCAAGATGGATCCAAGGCCAGGCTGGACAGGGCTTGGAAAAACCTGGGATAGTGGAAGTTGTCCCTGCCCATGGTGTGAGACGATCCTTAAGGTCCCTCCCATCTCAGACCATTCCCTGATCCCACCCTGCCGCAGCACACGCATCCCGAAATCCCATTCAGGGATCTGGGAAGTTTTGGGACCCCGACATGATTAAAATGACGGAGCAAGAGGTTTCCATCAGCAGATTCCGAGACTGCAGGGAAGGGAAACAGCACCAAACCAGCAAAATCTGGATTTGCAGGAAGCAAAACCCAACGGAAACTCCGTGGGGGGAAAAGCCAGGTCCGGGTGGCTTCCAGCCGGAAGCCAAACCCCACAGCGGGAACAAGACTCCAAGCTGGATCTGGATGATCCCTCAGATCCATTCCAACCCAAGACAAGTCCATGATTCAACTTCCTGCTGTGTTTATCCCAGGATCTGGGATACGCTGGATCTGGATGATCCTTCAGGTCCCTTCCAACCCAAAACCAGTCCATGACTTAGCTCCTTGCTGTGTTTATCCCAGGACCTGGGATATGCTGGATCTGGATGATCCTCCAGGTCCCTTCCAACCCAACTCAGTCCATGACTTAGCTCCTTGCTGTGTTTACCCCAGGATCTGGGATGCCCTGGACCTAGATGATCCTTCAGGTCCCTTCCAACCCAACTCAGTCCATGACTTAGCTCCTTGCTGTGTTTACCCCAGGATCTGGGATGCCCTGGACCTAGATGATCCTTCAGGTCCCTTCCAACCCAACTCAGTCCATGACTTAGCTCCTTGCTGTGTTTACCCCAGGATCTGGGATGCCCTGGACCTAGATGATCCTTCAGGTCCCTTCCAACCCAACTCAGTCCATGACTTAGCTCCTTGCTGTGTTTACCCCAGGATCTGGGATGCCCTGGACCTAGATGATCCTTCAGGTCCCTTCCAACCCAACTCAGTCCATGACTTAGCTCCTTGCTGTGTTTACCCCAGGATCTGGGATGCCCTGGACCTAGATGATCCTTCAGGTCCCTTCCAACCCAACTCAGTCCATGACTTAGCTCCTTGCTGTGTTTAGCCCAGGATCTGGGAAGCCCTGGGGGCAGCGGGCACAGGAGCGGGGTGGATGCATCGAGGTCGGAGCCATGGATCCATCTCCAACAGCTTCCCCGTGATTCCCAACAGAAAAGGACAGGAATCCCCAGCAAAATCCCAACTACTGGGGTGGGACGCTCCACTCACAGAACAGAGCCCGTCTATCCCCAGCCCCTGCCCCAGCCCCTCCGCGAGTTCCTTTCAACGGCTGCAAAAAAAAAAGGAAAAAAGGACCGAAATCCCAAACGAAGCTGTTTTGTGCCCAGCTTGCTGCCAGAACCCCGTTATTATTGGAATCCTCTGCTTCCCCCTCCCTCTGCGCCCGCCTGTTCCAGCTGAGCGAACCAAAGAAAACCCAAATAAAATCAAAACGAGTGAGCCTGCGACGGAACCGGGCCCTTTCAAACAAACCCAGCTCGAAGGTTTTAAGACCCGGATAGAGCCACAATGGGATGGCCTAGATTCCTTCCCCAGCTCCTTTTTTTTCCTTTTCCCCCTCTGGTTTGCCGGATTGAGAAAGGGAAGAGAAACCCTCCCGCAAAACCCTTTCCTCGGAGCAGACGGACGCGTTAATAAACTGAGGAGGAGAAGGAGAGCGGAGCTGGCAGGGAGCTGCAGCGAGCCCGGGCTGCCACGGGTCGAACGCGAAGTTCGTTTGTCCCCCCTTCTGCTGGAAAACCTTTGGCATTTTTCCCGCTGTGCCGGTCATTCCTCGGGATGGGGAATGCTGGAGGTAACCCCAAGTTCAGCCGGAGCAGCAGCCGGGGGAATTCGGCCCCGTCCTTGGCAGCCGGGGCCAGGCTTAACTTACACGGTAAATCCCAAGGGTTCCCCCCTGCCAGTTCCCCGATCCTGATGGATACTCGATCCCTGGGACGTGTCAGAGCTAAAAATACCCCCTGCCTGTGGAAAAAACCGGGAAAAAGCCTGCGGGATGGGGCTCTCCCTCGTAGCGAAGTGGCCGGATGTGGAGTTCGGTGTTTCTCCCACACCTTGCCATTCCCATCTCCCACCGTTGCCAAGGGAACGCTGCCGAGGCGCTTCCCAAGCACCTGGCAGCTGCCAGATTGGAAAGGGCAACCCGGGAATGTGGGCGAGGCTCTGCGGGTCCTGCCGAGGGCGCGGGGGCGGGAGCTGCACCTGAGCATCCTCGGGGTTATCCCGGAGCGAGGCACCCTCGGATCATCCCAAAAAACCGCTGCGGGACGGGGGTGTCGGCCTTGGGATCCTCGGATTCTCCCTCTTGGATTCTCCTTTCCGGTCCAGTCAAACACGAGGCCGCCCCGCTCCACCCTCTCCCGGTGAGGAATGAGCTGCCTGCAGGCCACGGGAAGCCAAGGGCTTTTCTCTGGAATTCTGGGCTTGGAAAATGAAAAGGGGCCAGAGAAGCCTTTGCTTGAACCTTGCCAAGCTCTGGAAATTCGGGATAGCACTTCCAGTGTTTCCTCAAGGAGCAGCCTCTGGAGACAAAGGAACCAACAGGAGAACAAGAGGGTCCGGCCCGCTCAGGCTTCTCCTCCTCTGTGCCGTGGCTTTATCCCAGAGGATGAGGAACTTGCAGGGCTCGGAAAACCTCAGGGGAAAGGATTCTCCCAGGGAAATCCAGCTTTTGGTCAGGAAAAGCCAGACCTGGGCCGTGGGAGCTGCAGGATCTGTTAAGCAGCAAGGAGTGAGCGCACGGCTGGGATGCCCTGAGCCACGGAAAACCGGGAAATCCCATCAAAACAAATCCATGGCAACTGCAAACGGGCTTCTCCCGGGAAAGGAAGGAGGGAGGGAAGCAGGTGATCCATCAGCCTCGGGGAGAACCCAGCAGGAAAAGCAGCACCTGCCCAAGGAGCGCGAGGATTTGTCAGGATTCGAGCCTGAGGAGACCAGTCCTGTCTTCCCGGCCTTTCCCTAATCCCACACCTCCCAAGGGGCTTGTTTGGGAAAGCCTGGCAATTGGCGTCCCACAGGCACGAGGAACAGCGGGAGCAGGGATCCTGAAGAACCACCTGGAGCCCTTGGACTCGGCGCTCCCCCGGAGCCGGCGCTGCCACGCCCGGCACTCGGCTCTCCCGAGCCACAGCTGTTCCAATGGCTCGGGAGCAGCTCATCCCAGCCATAAAACATGGGAAAAAAAAAAAAAACCCTGGGAGAAATATCTGTAAATATCTGTCCTGCCTTCTCATCCCTGCCGCTCCGCGGAACAGCTGAGAAACAGCTGAGTAATTGCCGGGAGCAGGGGTGGGGGATCGGAGCCACGGAGCGGGGAAGCCCCGGAAGACGGTCTGGGAGTGGGAATCTCGTGGGGGCCAGATCCTGCTCCCGGAGGATGGACACCCCCCAGATTCTAAGCTGGGAGAAGCCAATTCAGGGATGTCGATGGCCGGGCTCGTGTGTTGTTATCCCGGGATAGCACATGGCTCTGGGGCGATGGAATGCCGGGATGAGGGTGCTCCTGGCGGGATCACCCTTCCCACCCCGGTGGTCTCCTCTTGATGCCGCCCGAATTTTCCCTTCCGTGCTAGAAACAGGCGGAGAAGAACCGTCCCAGATCCTGCAGGAACCTCCACAGGGCTCCAAAGGCGGGAGCTGCCCATCCAGAGGATGGAGAATCCATCCGGTGGGGTGGGAAGGGTGTCCGAAATGTAAGCCATCCTGAAATTCCTCAGGGAATCCCAACACAAAACCCTTGGGAAAACAACCCTGTCCCAAAAAGCGTGGCCTGAAAATCGGTTGCGGTTTGGATCATGCCCAGCTCCAGCTTTTAACAAGGATATTTATCCCATCTCACAGGGACACCTTCCACTGGATCAGGTGATTCCAAGCCCAGTCCTCATCTCATCCTGAATAATTCCACGGAGCCCACCAGGAACGGGTTATCAGACGAGGCTCCGACGGTCGCAGCCCATCCAGCAGCACCTTCGGCTCCTCCCTGTGTCCCACTCACACAACCCCTTCCTTTTCCCAGAAATATTAACGGATTTCCAGCATGCCTGCACATTCCATAGATTCCCTGGCACCACTTTGCCAAGATTTCACCCGAGAGCAGCTCCGGCTCTCTGCTCCCAACCTCTGCCCGCGGGAATCAGGGATTCTCCCAGGTTGGGATCCCAGGGATCAGCGAATCCAGCTCCTGGTGCTGCCCAGGACAATCCCGATCCCAGATCCCTGAGCCTGTGCCTCAGGGAGAGGGAACGATGCCTGCCCCAAAAAATGGGAGTTTCCATTTCCAGCTCACCCCTGCTCATCCTCAACGGGCCAGTCCAGGTGGGAAACGGCACCGGAGACCCTGGAATGCTCCAGAAAATCCTGGGATCGGTGGAAAACGCATTGGAGAGGGACCCATCCAACACAGGAAGGCGGAAACACAAACAGGATCCAAAGAAAAGTTGGGGGGAGAGGAGCAGCAGCAGGTTCATGCCGTAAACTTCAGCGTGCCCGGAATTCCAAGTGGGAATACAAGCCTCGCTTAGAAATTCTGCATGGAAAGGCGACGGATTTGCAGCCGATCCACCCGAGGAAAACGCGGCCCTCCGGGAGCTGCTCCGTTGTTTAAACTCCCTCTGACATTTACTCGCGCTAATGTCAGCTCTCGGAGTCCAAACATTCCAGCAGAATTATTTCCCAACCTTTCCGTTGCTTTCCCTGGTGAAGGTTAACCGGTCCCTCTGCTCCAGCCCAGCCACACGCGAGCCGTGCGGAACGGGGCCGGAATTCCAAGGGAAGCGGCTCCCGGCACAGCAGGTGCAGGCACTGACCTTTCCTCCAAGGACAGCTGGATTTTGGGCACACAAAAAGCTGGGGAAAAGTTTGGGATGGGGGGAACAGGTGGGAGAGACTGAGGTGGAAAGTTTGGGAATGCTGGAGGAAAGGAGGGATGCAGGAAGACGCTGCCCTGAACTTATCTCTCTGCTCCAGAGCCCTGTGGAATGAGGCAGGAATTCCAAGGGAAGCAATTCCTGGCACTTCAGGTGCAGACACCTTTCCTCCAAGGAGAGCTGGATTCCGGGCTCACAAAAAAAACTGGGAAAAGCAGCCTGGAAGGGTTTGGAAAAAGTTTGGAATGGGTAGGACAGGTAAGGGAGAGCCTGAGCTGGAAAGTTTGGGAATGCTGGAGGAAAGGAGGGATGCGGGAAGAAGCTGCACAACCTGGGAGCACAGGGAACAGATCGTTAAGGTGAACTGACCCCTCTGCTCCAGAGCCCTGTGGAATGAGGCAGGAATTCCAAGGGAAGCAATTCCTGGCACTTCAGGTGCAGAGAGCCACCTTTCCTCCAAGGAGAGCTGGATTCCGGGCTCACCAAAAAAACTGGGAAAAGCAGCCTGGAAGGGTTTGGAAAAACTTTGGAATGGGTAGGACAGGTGGGGGAGAGCCTGAGCTGGAAAGTTTGGGAATGCTGGGAGGAGGGAGGGATGCAGGGAGGAGCTGCTCTGGGAGCACAGGGAACAGATGGCCTTTCCATGGATAACGCTTTATCATCAGGGTTATTTAAAGGAACTGCCCAAACGCAGCTCCCGAGCCTTGGAAAATCGTGTTTTACAGGAATAGCAATGGATAACAGGGATGGGAGCTCCTGGCAGCCCTTGCCAAGGAGATCTCATCAGCTGAGGCAGCTCTGGTAAGAGATATCCCAGGAATATTCCAAAATCATGGCTCTGGAGCTGGGAGGGATGATGGAAAGAGACGTTTTACCAAGGCCGGGAGAGGAGGGAATAAACTTAAATGGATTTAAATTGGATTTAGGGAGGAATTATTCCCTGTAAGGGTGGGAGAGGGGCTGGGATGGGATTCCCAGAGAAGCTGGGGCTGCCCCTGGATCCCTGGAAGTGTCCACGGCGAGGCTGGATGGGGTTTGGAGCAGCCTGGGATAGTGGGAGATGTCCCTGCCCATGGAATGGGAATGGATGAGATTCAAGGTCCCTTCCCACCCGAAGAATTCCATGACTCCGTGATTCCATAACATCCCGCGATTCAGGGAACCCCCAGATCCTCCGGGACTTTCTAGAAGTGTCCAAAGAGAAACGCCAGGAGCAAGCCAGACTCATCCCAGCATTCCCAGAGTGAGGAAAACCCCAATCCACAAGGATGGAACCGCAGCCTTGGACACTCCCAGGGATCCAGGGGCAGCCACGGCTTCTCTGGGAATCTGTGCCAGGGCCTCCCCACCCTCCCAGGGAGGAATTCCTTCCCAAAACCCCATAAATCTACCCTGCCTCCACCACTGCTGGTTCATCGTCCCTCCATCTCTCCTACCTTTGGAAAACCAGGAATTCTGGGAATGGATTTGACTGATTCCGCCCCCTCGGCAGCAGCAGAGATTTGTCCCCACGGATTCCCGAAGGCAGCTCTGGGTGGCCGTGGATTGGGAATTCTCCCCTCCACCCCGGCCTGGCTAATTACTGCACCCCTCTAATTACCCCTTGAAGGTTATCCCCCACCCACGTGTAATTGGCAGCGTGTTAATTAATTAATTACTTAATTAATGAAGGAGCCAGGCTGACCAGCGCTGATTGCTGTTCTCAGCCACCTCCCCAAGCCCCTGCTCAGCAGCATTCCAACAAAAGCTAATTTTTCCATTGAAATCCACTCCACGGAGGAAAGGGGGCAGGGGAGGGGGATAAACGCAGCCTGGCTGTGCCTTGGGAAGAGTTTCAGTGGGAAAAGACGTTCCCGAGCTCGGGATCGCCCCACGGAATGGCACATCCAGGGTGTTGCTCCTGCTGCCGACAAAGGAGCTCCGAGTGCCCAGGAAAATCCAAAAAATGGGGGGAAAATGGGGAAAATCCATCTAGGGGCCAAAGGGGTGGGAGTGGCCGGGATTTTGTGGTATCCAAAGGCCCCTCCGGATCCCGGCCTGCGGCTCCAGCGGGAATTTCTGCTCTTAGGGAAGGGATTGTGATGAGTCACCCTCCAGCCAAAGTTCCTGCCGGGAGGAAAGGGGGGGCCCGCCAGGGAGATTTCCAAACATGGCAATGTTTATTTGGAATTCGGGCTGAAGGAGAGATTCTGCGAGATCCAGAGGAAAGATTGGCTGGGGATGAAGCCTGCTGGCTACTGGGTACCGCCAGAAATCCAGGGAAAAAAAACAAACTGGGATTGCTGTAAAGCCCAGAGCACACGGGGACAAAAATCCCTCCGGCAGTGCTTTCCCTTTCCATAAAATCCCAGAATCCCTGAGGCTGGAAAAGCCCTCCAGGATCATCGATCCCCAGAGCACCGAGTGCCACATCCAGGTGTTCCTTGGACACCTCCAGGGGTGGGAATTGCTCCTGCTGGAGCCACCAGGAGTGGGAATTTCCCGGGCTGGCCCATTCCAAAGGGAATCTTTGCCGCGTTCAGCCAGGCCAGGTGTTGGGACTGGCCCCGAGCCTCTCCCGGGATTCCTGACCTGAGCTCCCGCCATTCCCATCCCACCACGAGGCTCCCAAGCCAAGCTCAGCAGCAAATCCTGGCTCCAAGGCACGGGAAAAACACAGGTGGGAAAAGCGGAGCAGGGAGCAACCTGCAACAGCAGCCCCAGCACCGTTCCCTATGGAACAGCAGCATTCCCGATGGAACAACAACGTCCCCTATGGAACAACATTCGCTATGGAACAACAACATTCCCTATGGATCAGCAGCATTCCCTATGGAACCACAACGTCCTCTATGAAACAACATTAGCTATGGAACAACAACATTCCCTATGGATCAGCAGCATTCCCTATGGAACCACAACGTCCTCTATGAAACAACATTAGCTATGGAACAACAACATTCCCTATGGATCAGCAGCATTCCCTATGGAACAGCAACATTCCCTGTGGAACAACATTCCCGGTGGAACAGCACCATTCCCTATGGAACAGCAACATTCCCTATGGAACAGCAGCATTCCCTATGGAACAACAACGTCCCCTATGGAACAACATTCGCTATGGAACAACAACATTCCCTATGGATCAGACATCCCCGCTGCCAGTGGGGAGCAGGGCAGGGAGAAGGGATGGAACATGCAGGAAAAGCAGGAATACACTGAGGGAATGAGGATTGGGATTTCCTTCTCTGCTGGGAGAAACCCCTCGGACCTAAAATCTCTTCCAGTGCATCCCAAAATGTGAAATCCAGTGGGAATTGCAGGGTGGGAATATCAGGGATATTTTAGGCTGAGGTTAAGGCAAGGACTGAGCCATTCCAGGGGAATTCCCAGGTGGGCAGAGCTGGGAATATCCATGGGGACAAGGAAGCAGCAATGAGCTCCCCCAGTCAAACCACACCAATCCCAAAAGGAGGCGGAGGGAGGATGGAAACTCCGGGGAAAATCCTCTATTCCCACATCAGGATGAGTCCAGCTCCAAGGGTGGGAATCTCCCAGCTCCAAGGGCAGGAATCTCCCATCTCCAAGGGTGGGGATCTCCCAGCTCCAGGGGTGGAAATCTCCAAGGGTGGGGATCTCCCAGCTCCAAGGGTGGGAATCTCCAAGGGTGGGAATCTCCCAGCTCCAAGCAATCCCACAGCACTGGGAAAGAGCAGAGTCTCCCAGACTTCATCTTTAAGGATAATGTGGGATTTTGGAGATTCCCAGGATAGGTATTCCTTATCCAGTCCCAGCACCCCCTCCTCCCGTCCCCCTCAGCTGATTCCCGGCTCTGCCAAGCACTCCGATATCCACGGATTTCCCACGCACCGGGAGCTCTCCACTGCTTTCCCAAATCCTACAGAAAGTCACCAATGGATCCAGCTCCTTTTCCAGATGGAAACAAGGGGCGGTGTGGGACAGCCCTGGGTGATCCGGAGTGTCCCATGTCCCTGTGTCCAGGCACGCCTGGATGGGATCCCACCGGGATTTGCAGCAGCCAAAGGGCACCGGATTGCTTGGGAAAAAAATTCCAGGATGGTTGGGGTTGGAAGAGACTTTAAAGCTCTTCCAATTCCATGGGCAGGGACACCTTCCACTATCCCAGGGTGCTCCAAGCCCCGTCCAGCCTGGCCTTGGACGCTTCCAGGGATGGGCAATCCACAGTTTCTCCGGGAATCTGTGCCAGGGCTCCCCACTCAGCCCCACACAGAACCCGTGGCATTCCAGGCGGATCCGGACGGGGACACAAACTCCCATTCCCTGGATTCGGAGGTGGCCACGGCCCTTCCCAGCCGGGACGCCCCAAAAGGGCTGGGGAAGCCCCAGCAGGGCCTGGCGGGGCCTCGGGGGCTCCGAAGTGCCCCGGGATGGGCTTTGCTCCCTCCCTCCTTCCCAGGAATTCCCAGCCCGGCAGCGTTCCATGATCTCTCCCTCAGACCCAGCTGCCCCCACTCCCACGCTGGGGCGGGGACGGTGGGAATCCCGCTGGCATTCCCAGCAGGAGCAGAGGGACGCATTCCTGCCGTGCGCCCCATCCCGCGGCGCAGCTGTCCCTGCCCGAGCTGCCTTCCCTGCGAATCCCGCCTGGAATCACGCACACGGGGCCTTTGGATGCTCCTCAGGGAGCAGGGATCCGACACCGCCCAGCCCCTGGCTGCCGAGCATTCCCGCTCGGGATGGCTCCACATTTTCCCGTCTGCTGGGATGCAGCCGGAGACCCCCGGCGCGCAGAACTCGCCCTGCTCCGGCCTCTCCAAGATTTTCCAGGCTGTGGAAAAAGGGGAGCCGAGCTCCCTTGGGCCGGCTCTGCTCATCCCCCCCAGCCAGCACATTCCTTCGGGGACACCCATGGAGCGGCGATTCCCGGGATGGAGGAGGGGACAGGGACACCAGCCGAGGCCTGGCTGCTGGCCAGGAGCCATCCCGACACTTCCCACATAAAAGGAAAGATTCCAGGAGCGGGGAGGGGGAAGCCGAGCCCTCGCTGACAGCGCGACCTTGAGCCTTTCCCTGGCGCAGCCAAGGATTAAAGCGCCCGCTCGGATTTCTGCGCCTGGGACAATTCCAGAGGCTCCGGGCTGTGCCAGAGGGTGGGAATGTCTGGGCAGGTGGCGGCGGTGCCAAGAACAGCCTCAGTCCCGATCCCGTTCCAAAGGGTGCTGCCTCCAGCCAGCCCAAGGGATGGATCCCTTTGGATTTGCACCCCATGGTCCCATTCCAAAGGGTGCTGCTTCACCAAGGGATCCCTTTGGATCTGCACCCCACGATCCCATTCCAAAGGGTGCTGCCCCACCCAACCCAAGGCATCCCTTTGGATTTGCACCCCACGATCCCATTCCAAAGGGCGCTGCCACACCAAGGGATCCCTTTGGATTTGCACCCCATGATCCCATTCCAAAGGGTGCTGCCTCCATCCAAATCCAGGATGGATCCCTTCGGATCTGCACCCCACGATCCCATTCCAAAAGGCACTGTCCCACCAAGGGATCCCTTTGGATCTGCACCCCACGATCCCATTCCAAAGGGTGCTGCCTCCATCCAAATCCAGGATGGATCCCTTTGGATCTGCACCCCACGATCCCATTCCAAAGGGTGCTGCCTCCATCCAAATCCAGGATGGATCCCTTTGGATCTGCACCCCACGATCCCATTCCAAAAGGCGCTGTCCCACCAAGGGATCCCTTTGGATCTGCACCCCACGATCCCATTCCAAAGGGTGCTGCCTCCATCCAAATCCAGGATGGATCCCTTTGGATCTGCACCCCACGATCCCATTCCAAAAGGCGCTGTCCCACCAAGGGATCCCTTTGGATCTGCACCCCACGATCCCATTCCAAAGGGTGCTGCCTCACCAAGGGATCCCTTTGGATTTGCACCCCACAATCCCATTCCAAAGGGTGCTGCCCTCACCCAGCCCAAGGGATCCCTTTGGATCTGCACCCCACGATCCCATTCCAAAGGGTGCTGAGATCAGCCATGGAATTGTTGGATGCCCCTGGGGAACAGCGGGAATGCCGGGAGGGGGACACGGGGTTGGCACCAACTGCCCTTGGAGCGCCACAAATCCAGGGAAATGCCAGCAGCTGGAGGAGGCTGGAAGTTTTGGGGTGGAATTCTAGGAGCTGCATTCCCGGCCTCTGCTCCATGGAAAAGCGGGATTGGGGATCCCTGGGATGTCCCCAAAGCCCAGAGCAGCCCAGGTTCTGCTGATCCCAACCCTCGATCCCAACCGGAGCTGCATCCAAACCTTCCATGCCTCTTTCCCCTCTCCATTCCCACTCCTCGGCCTTAAATTCCATGGGATCTCAGACGATCCCAAAATCCCAACAGGAAGAATGCTGGAGTGGCCAAATCCTTGAGTTCCAACGTGTTTTAAAGGCTCCCTTCAGCATCCCATTCCCAGCCATCCCATCCCTTCTCCCTGAAGGAGAGATTTTTCCCGGGAAAAATAAAATGGAAAAGCAGCAGAGGAGAAATTCCCGCCTGCTGAGCACCTGGTTTATCTTGGAAAACACAAAAATCCGTGATTTTCCAGCAAAAGTTGGGAATGCGCCAGCGGCGGCTTTGTGCCTAACGCGAGGTGACATCGGGAATGTTTTCCAAGAGCAGAAATATTCCTCGTTTTCCAACTGGGACAAAGCCTGGCCTCGTTTCAGTCCTGCTCTGACCTGGCTGCGAGCAGGGCTTGAACTCCCGGGAAAAGTGGAGCAGGGAAAGGCGGGAGAGGGGAGGGAAGATAAAGGGAAGGAAAAATCGGGTGGAAGTGTCACAGGTGAGCAGTGACAAGAGATTTCCTGGGATTTAAGGGACACAGCCTGGGAAAAGCAGCATGGAAAAGCAGAAATCCCGCATCACCCACGGCATCAGGGCTTGTTTTTGGGGATAAATATCCCATTCCCGGGAAAAATCATCCAAACCCAGCATCCCCACAGCCAAAATCTGACTTTTACCGAAGTTCGAAACCAATTGAATCCAATTCCAAAATAAAAATTGGCTTCCCGAGAGCGAGTTACTCCCAGGAAAACCCAGGATCAGCCGGAAGCTCCAACCCCAAACCGCAAACAGCTCCACACATCCTGGAGTGGGAACATCCAGAGCATCCGAACCGGAATATTCCCGAAATCCCCAGCACCGCCATCCCGTGGGGGACGGAGCCAGCCTGGAATGAGCCCAGAGCAGCTCCCGGCTCCTGCTCCAAACCGATCCCTCCCGCCCGCGCCACTCCAACTCTTCCCAAAGTCGGATTTGCGGGATGTGTGGGAGAGGATGAGTCAATAAAACTGGATCATAAGATGCTTCTCCTTCTCCCAAGCAGCCAGAAAATTCCTGAGGACGGGAATTTGACCGAGAGGTAACTTTGGGGATCAAATTCCCAACTCGTTTTAAGCAGGGAATTCTTTTCAGTGCCCGCTCCTGGGGTCTCGGAAGGATTTGGGAGCTTCCTGGAGAATCACCTGAATTCCTGGGGGATGCTGCATGTCCAGGGACGTGGATGGGGCCTCTCTGCCAGAGGGAAAGCTTAGATGGGATATTGGGAAGGAATTCCTCCCTGGGAGGGTGGGGAGGCCCCACATTCCCAGAGAAACCATGGCTGCCCCTGGATCCCTGGAATTGTCCAAGGCCGGGTTGGACGGGGCTGGGAGCAGCCTGGGACAGTGGGAAGTGTCCCTGGAGGTGGGATGGGATGATCTCTTCCCACCCAAACCGTTCCACGATCCCATGAATTCTCCAGTGCCAGACGACCCCAAACCCCACGTCCCCATCCCTGACGGATCAGCCCGACGTTCCCGTTGCTCCAGAGGAAACGATCCCGTTATTATCCCCGGCAGAGTCACCTTTAAAATGCCAATTCCCATTTCCTTCCCCGTATTTCTAACCCTGGGATTCTCCAAGGATCGATAGCCCCGGGATGCAGAGGAAGTTGCTCCCAGTGAAATATCCAATAATTATTGGATAACTCGGCCTCCGGTGGCTCCGGTGTGGGTGGGTTGCCAGGTTGTGCCAGCACAAAATTCCATTTCCAGGGGAAAAAACAATTCTCCCCGGGATCGGGATTTATGGCTGGACAGGGATATTTCCATCCTGTGAAACACAGGGACAGGAAGGATGGAAAAGCTTTTGTTTTCCCACTTCTCTTCCAGCTTTTCCTCCTCTCCCTTAGGACACGAGCGGCGGATTTCCATGGATACAACACCGACCTATCCAGGGTCACATCCTGTCCTCATTATCCCAAATCCACCACCACAATTCCGGAGATGATCCCACTGAACTGGGAAGTTCCGGGTGCTGCCACCAATCCCTAATTCCAGACTTCCCAGGTTTGGAATTGGAAGGGACCTTAAACTCATCCAGTTCCAACCTCAACACTTCCCAGTATCCCAGGGTGCTCCAAGCCCCATCCAACCCGGCCTTGGACAATTCCAGGGATCCAGGGGCAGCCACGGCTCCTCTGGGAATCTGCTCATGGATGAGCCCTTCCCTGCTCCCACGCTCGTGGAGCAGAGGGGATATCCCTCCTTCTTGGTGATCCAACCGCAGAAAATCAGGGAATTCTGGATGTGCCATCCGACTCTGCCAGCGGAAATTCCAAGTGTGATCCCTGCCGGTGCCGGATTTTGGATGGCACAAAACCACGGATCCATGGAGAGATCAGTTACCACAGGTGGGAGCAGAACTTTGTACAGCCACCAAAAAAAAAAGGGAAAAATGGGAAAAACCCCTAAAAATGCTCCAATCCCAGGAGCTCCTGCACTCCAGAGGTTTCTCCTTTCGGCTTTCCAGTACAGCCACAGCGACATCCAAGCAAATTCCAGGTGGGAGCTTTACATGACAGAAGCAGTGCTCAGGATTCCCAATTCCTAACGCTCCCAATTCCAGCTGGAAGCTGTTCCGGGAGCTCGGAGCTGCGGAAGTCCTGGGATGCTGCCACTGTTTAGGTCGGAGCCCTCCCGGGTTTTTCCTGGAAAAGCCCCATACGTGGATGGCACAGGGAGAACAAAAGGCAAAGGAGGAGCAGGATTTGGGATTCCTCAGCCAGGGAATGGGGCTGGATGTGGCCGGGAGCAGGGAAGAGCCTGGAATGGGGCACTGGGACAAGCTGAGGGAGAAGCAGGAGAGAAATGAGGGCAATTCCCTGTTTTTTTTTCCAGGAAATCCCTCCTGGGATGTCTCCGTGTCCTGACTGACCTCGGAGTCAGGAGGGAGACCTGGAATTGCTGCCGGAGCTGGGAATAGCTGGGGAGGCCCTGGCACGGATTCCCAGGGAAGCTGTGGCTGCCCCTGGATCCCTGGAAGCGTCCAAGGCCAGCTTGGAAATCTGGGATAGTGGGAGGTGTCCCTGTCCAGGTTCCTTCCAGCCCAACCCATTCCAGGATTTGGGAATGGAACAGGAATTTTCCCGGGGATCTCTGTTAAACCCTCTTTGGTCTCTCCAAGCCCTCAGTGCTGTCCCTTTATTCCCAGGCACATTCCCAGATCCCGTTCCCACATCCCCCTCTTCCCAAAAACTCCCAATCACAGACAGGAGCGCCCATCCCTGAGCCTCTCCCAGCAAAACCAAATCCCTGGATTCCAGCAGAGTTTCCTGCCAGGATCACCCCAACATTTCTCCCAAGCAATTTCTTCCCATGAATCCCTTCGCATCCACATTATCCCAGTATTTCTTCCATTGATTCCCTCGGACAATTCCCTCGGCCACTCCCAGAGGCTCCGTGGATCCGTTTTAATCTTCCCAATAAAAGCCGGGAAGGGTTTTCAGGAGTGCAGAATTCCCTCAATTGATGTTAAACAGAGAATCCGGGAATGTTCTGGATCTGCTGGAAAGAACAGCAGGGCCAGCTGGGAAGGGAGAGGGTCGATCCGGAGGATCCAAGATGGAATTGGCTCCGCCGTTTCTCACGCCCATGCAGAGATTTTAATTATCCCCACGGAGCAATTAGTGCGGCCGCTGTCCCTGCGCCAAAGCTAAATCCATGGATTCCTTATTTTCCTTATCCCAACATCGGCCTTTCCTGCTGGCCACACGGGGAGGATGGAGCATCCAACCGTGAAAATCCAGGAAAAAAGGGAAAAGAACAAAACTCGTAAAATCCGACGAGGAAATTGAGATTAAAAATAAAACACGGTGGATTTTCCCGTGAAACACATGGATAAAAAAGGGTTTTTGGGAGTCCAGATCAACATCTGGGAAGGGCCGGAAGCCGCCCGGGATGTTTGGAGCCGGAGCTGACGCGCGGGATGAGTGACACCGGCCTGGGGACACGGGATGGGATCAAGCGATCCCGAGAATTCATTGGGAATCGATGAGGCTGCACAGCCCTGCCGCATTCCCAGGGCGCCACAGGGGAGCAGGAACGCCGGGAATATCCCCCCCAATTCCTTTAAATCCTCTTTTTTCCCTCCGTTTAGGGTGGAAAAGCTGCCTTTTCCAGGAGCCTGACTGGCTCATTCCCTCTGAATCAGCAGGAGTGGGAATTAGCAGGAGTGAGAATCCATCGGAATCCGTGCAGCTCATGGAAAAAGTTCTCCAGGATGGGATGCCCAGGACGGGAAGGGATGGAGCCAGGAAGCTTCGCTGACTCCCGTGATTTTTAGGAATTTGCATTTTTGATCCTTGGCCCTGGATGTTGGGAGAAGAACGGGGGCAGGGAGCAATTCCCGGATTTATTCGGAATTCGGGTGAAGTCAAGGGGAAAGGACAAATTTAATCAAAATATTCCTCACATTCCGTTTCGTGTTTCCAGCCTGGTTTTTAATTCCAAATCCCAAAAAAAAAAAAAAAAAAAAAAAAAGCTGTAAAGCCCCTCCCACACGGAATGCAATTGCCCCGGGAAAAAAAAGAGGGATTAGAGCCGGAGGCACACGGATATGGATTATTCCATCCTTTGGCAAATGGAAAATAAATCATCCCATTGGAGCAAGAGCCACGAGGGAGGGGAGGAGGGGGCAGAAAAACGGGAATGATCCTACACGGATTCATTCCAGAGCATCCTTGGGATGGGAAGGGTCTACTTCCCGCAGAATCCAGCGCTCCCAGAAAAAAAAAAAGGATTTAAAAGGGAAAAAAATAAAAAAAAAGGGAACAACCAACAAATTAAATGGAAAAATCCAACAATGGATAATTAGCACATGGAAAAGCAAAGCTGCAATTTGGGTGTCTCCAAAGGGAAATCCCAACAAGTGGCTCCGTGGATTTATTTTCCCTTTTTCCTTTGATCTCGCTGGCTGGGAGGAGAATTCCTACAAAACTGGAGCAACTGAGAGCAGGAAAAACCTGGAGCGGAGACGTTCGGAGCCTCCCCCTCTCCTGACCCCTCTTCCCGCCCTCGGGACTCATTAAACAGGGAAAATCCAGCGGGATCCGAAGGTTCCGGCAGCGAACACACGGAGATGTTTCCCAGAGCCATAAATAACGGATCGGGATCGGGGCCGGAAGGAATGGATTCATTCCCTCCAGAGCTCCAGAGTCACAGGAGGCTGGAGAATCCAAACCCAACGTTTGAACCCAAACACAGCAACTCCCTAAATCCTCCTAAATCCCGTGGGAATTCCACCTCTTTCCAAAGGCCGGGCCAAGCGAAAGGATCCTGACTGCTCCTGGGCTGGAAATTGGATTTAATTGGAGCATCGTGGTCTCATTTTAGGGAGAAATCCCAGAGGAATTCCCAGATGTGGCTGCCACATCCCTGGGATGTCCAAGGCCAGCTCGGAGCAACCTGGGATAACGGGAGGTGTCCCTGGGGCAGGAAAAACCTGGAGCTCCTGACCCCTCATTAAACAGGGAAAATCCAGCGGGATCCGAAGGTTCTGGCAGCGAACACACGGAGATGTTTCCCAGAGCCATAAATAACGGATCGGGATCGGGGCCGGAAGGAATGGATTCATTCCCTCCAGAGCTCCGNGCCTCCCCCTCTCCCGACCCCTCTTCCCGCCCTCGGGACTCATTAAACAGGGAAAATCCAGCGGGATCCGAAGGTTCCGGCAGCGAACACACGGAGATGTTTCCCAGAGCCATAAATAACGGATCGGGATCGGGGCCGGAAGGAATGGATTCATTCCCTCCAGAGCTCCGGAGTCACAGGAGGCTGGGGCTCCAGGGGATCCCAAGGAATCCGAGGTTTTTTAGGAATAACCTTATTTTCGAGGCTTTTCTTTCTCAGGGTAAATTCTAAAGTCGGGTGTCTGTTCCCAAAAATCCCTCCTTATCCTATTTCCCCCCGCAAATTCCATCCAGGGAGATGAAAAGGAACACCCAAAGGTGGAAATGGCTTGAGGTCAGGAGGCTTTTCCAGGGCAGCGGGAGAGGTCGAGATTTTGGGATTTTTCAGTTATTCCAAAGCCACCTTCCTAATTTTGACCACGGAAAAACAGAGGAATGACCAAATCCAGGGATTTCTGGGATTTGGCCTGGTCTAGGCTGCGCTGAAGGCTTGGGATCTCTCAGGATTTTCCCAGGGCTCCTTTTTCCAAAGTCCAATCCATTCCCATGGAATGTGGACGGACCTGCCACGGACGCTTCCCTCTGGGGTGACATCAGGCCCTGTGTCCGTGACTTCCTCTGGAATCATTTCCTTCTTAATCAACCAAAATTCCATCCCAGCCTGAAATCCCAACTATTTCTGTGGAGAGGAGGAAGGATGGGAGAGAGGGAAGTGGTTTCCCAGGAAAATAACCTGGATCAGGCAGAGCCACCCCCATTTTACCACTGGAGTTCTGCTGAGTAGGAGCTCACGGATCCCATGGATCCCATGGATCCCGCGGATCTCACGCCGTGTCCCATGCCACAAATCCAGCTTGGATTCACGGACATTCCCAGCTGGAATCTGCTGGAATGAGGCCCTGGGAGCAGGGAGGAGACACCTCTCCTTTGCTTCCACCGATTTTCCAGCATTCCCTGTCATTCCCGCTTCCCCTCGTGACCTTCCGGGAAGGACAAGCACGGGTACAAGAAGAGCTCCCTAAATTCCATTAACTTCCCAAAAATCCCTCTTGCCCTTCAATCCAGGCAGCCTGAATTCCCGAATAATGAAATCTCCCGTCAGGATGATGTGATCCAAAGTGACACTGGAGAAATAAAGGGGGGAGGAAAAATAAGGATTAAAAAGGGAGCGAGGGAGAAAATGGGTTGTCCTGGCAACTGGCGATTCCTTCCCAGCATTCCCAGATTATTTCATGGAATGAACGCTTTCCAATTAAACTGATAAAAGGTGGAATTTAGCCGAGGGTGACCACTTAAGCTTTGGCTGGAAAAAAAATTCCATCTCCAGTAATTGGAATGATTTTCTTACCACGGAAGGATTTAATTGTGGCCTGGATTTGCTGGAAAAGCAGTAATTCCATCTTTTTTTTTTTAATGGAGCCAAGGAGTTTTATTTTCCCTTTAAACAATCCAAGAGGAAATAGGGAATAAAGCCTGAATCGGCCCCTCGGATTAGGAAGGACCAGCTGCGAACCCCTCCTATGGAATGATCTAATTCCAGGGCAATTATCCCGGATTTCGAACACGCCGCTAAAACCCGAACATCAGCATTTTTGGGATTGACGGGCTGGGAATTCTCACCGAGGAGCCAAGTGGGAACCTGCAGAGCTGCCCTGCAGCTTCTCCAAGGTCAAGGATGCCGGAACATCCTTGGAAAAGCTGCCAGAATCCATGAATCTCCCTCGAATCTGACCTTTCCCGTCTGGAATCCGGCACAGAACGGACACGGAAAGCGGCACTGGCTGGGAGGGGGGTTCCAGGAATAATTTTGGGAAAAGGAAGAGCAGGAAGCACCAGGTTGGGTTCTAAATCCCTAAAAATCCTCCTGCTGTTGGAATAGCGCTGATCCTCCCAGGATCCCAGGGTGGATGGAGCCGGAGCCTCTGGAAAGGCTCTGGAAAAGCTTCGGAGCGTTTCCTAAGCCTTGGAGCTCCAGGACCTCTGGAGATAAAGAGTCTAAATTCGGCATCCAAACATTCCAGGCTCCCCAGCAAAGCCATCCGTTTGGGAGAAGCCCTTGGAAAACAAGGAATCCACCGGAGACGGCCGCGGGATGGCAAAATATTGGATAATGACTCCGAGCGACCTTCCCGGGATGGAAAGAGAAACAAACTCAAGTTTTCCTTGGAAAAGCAGCTCCTCGGAGTGCCGCTCGTCCGGGTAAATCCATCTGGATCCTGCGCACGCTGGACTGGGAAGAGGGAGGAGTTCAAGCCGGGAGGCAGGAATTTGATGGAATTCGATGGAATCTTTATCATCCATGATTCCATCATTCGATGGAATCTTTATCATCCGAAAGCGACGGAAAACCAACGCGGGAAGAGGAATTCTGAAGAGGAACGAGGAGTTCTGAGGAAGAACTTTGGGAACAACAAAATCCTGGCTGAGAACGGGAATAAGGACTGGGAATGGGGAGGGAGGGATGGGGAGGGGAGGGGAGGGATCTGCCCCTCCTCCCTACGGCTGGTGCCAGGTTCCACGGAGCCAGGAGAAATCCTGGAATGTTTGGGTGGGAGGGGACTTGGAGCCCATCCAGTTCCGCCCCCAGTACCTTCCCACCATCCCAGGTTGCTCCAAACTCCGTCCTCGGACACTCCCAGGGATCCAGGGGCAGCCACAGCTTCTCTGGGAATTCCATCCCAGCCAGGAATTCCTTCCCAATATCCCATCCATCCCAGCCCTCTGGCAGTGGGAAGCCATTCCCTGTGTCCTGTCCCTCCAGCCCTTACCCCAAATCCCTCTCCGGCTCTCCCGGAGCCCCTTTAGGCCCCGAGATCTCCCTGGAGTTTTCCGTTCTCCAGCTGAACATTCCAAGTGTTTGATCAGCACCAAACCCCTGGAAGCTGTGGGAGAACATCCCAGGGCAGCCAGGAGGATTCCGGCACCATCCCACGGGATGAGATTTCGGAATGCAAGAGGAATTCCGTGCCACTGCCAGGATATGCCGGAGGGGATCGGGAAGCACAGCAGGGAATTCCCAAATCCTGCAGGGGAAGAATTTTGGCTCCGGACCCTCCTCCGAGGTGCCACGGCGGCAAATTCCTGGATCACGGAATGAAGTATCCAAGGGAATGAATTCCATCTGGGAGCTTGGAGTGGGGCTGAGCTCGGGCGGTTTTCCAGCTCCCAATCCCTTTGTGGAATGTGGGAAAAGCCTGGAGAGAAGGACACTCCGGCCACAAAGCCTTCTCCAAGCTGCTCCTTCCCAGGGGAAGCTCCTCCAGAAAAATGGGCTTTTTTTATGGAATGTGGAACAAAGACCTCCCTGTCCCACCAGGGGTCTTTTCCTCCTCTTCCCTAAAATTCCTGTCTTGAGCTGGAAAGATTTCAATTCCCAGGGAACAACAGCAGGACGCGGAACTCCTTCCACATCTTCCCAAAGTGCTTCCAAACCCTCCTGCTTCCAGGCAGGCCTTTCGGGAATGGCATTGGATGGGGAAAAAAGAAATCCAAAAAATCCCACAAAACTGAGCCAAAAACGTGGTTTAGGGGGAAAAATCCCAGTAAATCCAAAATCCAAGCCCAGGGAATTCCCTGTGTTCAGCTCCTGCCCTCTCCCATCATCCCCGCTCCAGGATGGTTCCCGCCTCATCCACAAGGTCTGGAAAGAGGGAAAACCTCTTGGAATTCTTCATTTTGCAGTTTTGGGAAACTCTTCCAACACCCCCAGCTCAAAGGGAGCTTCCAATGTGCCTCATTATCCCGCCACAAAATTCCCACTTTTCCTGGGATTTTCTCCCAAAATGCCCAGAGGACCAATAATCCCCTTGGCTCTCATTATGCCGCCACAAAATTCCCACTTTGCCTGGGATTTTCCCCCAAAAGGCCAAGGTCCAGAGGACCAATAATTTCCTCTTT
>VWPU01009333.1:0-12928 GCA_013398955.1 Callaeas wilsoni
CCGCCCTTCCGACCTCTTTTCCCAGGCTTTTCTCCCAAAATGCCAAGCGGACCGATAATCTCCTTGGGTCTCATTATCCCGCCACGAAATTCCCACTTTTCCTGGGATTTTCCCCCAAAAGGCCAAGGTCAAGAGGAGCAATAATTCCCTCATGCCTCATTATCCCGCCACAAAATTCCCGCTTTTCCTGGGCTTATCTCCCAACATCCCCACTTTTCCCCGGCCTTTCTCCCAAAATGCCAAGCGGACCGATAATCTCCTTGGGTCTCATTATCCTGCCACGAAATTCCCACTTTTCCTGGGCTTTTCCCCCAAAAGGCCAAGGTCAAGAGGACCAATAATTCCCTCATGTCTCATTATGCCACCACAAAATCCCTGCTTTTCCCGGGCTTTTCTCCCATAATTCCCACTTTTCCCAGGCTCTTCTCCCAAAATGCCAAGAGGACCAATAATCCCCTTGGGTCTCATTATCCCGCCACGAAATTCCCACTTTTCCTGGGATTCTCCCCCAAAAGGCCAAGGTCAAGAGGACCAATATGTCCCGCCTGTCTCATTATGCCACCCCAAAATTCCCGCTTTTCCTGGGCTTATCTCCCAACATCCCCACTTTTCCCCGGCCTTTCTCCCAAAATGCCAAGAGCACCCATAATCCCCTTGGGTCTCATTATGCCACCACAAAATCCCTGCTTTTCCCGGGCTTTTCTCCCATAATTCCCACTTTTCCCAGGCTTTGCTCCCCAAATGCCAAGAGGACCAATAATCTCCTTGGGTCTCATTATCCCGCCACAAAATTCCCACTTTTCCCAGGCTTTTCGCCCAAAATTCCCACTTTTCCCAGGCTTTTCTCCCAAAATTCCAAGGTCAAGGAGAGGGCGAGGAAGAGGAGGCAGCAAACAGCACGTGGGAGGTGAGGGCTGGATCCGGGACGAAAAACTCCCAAAAAAAGACAGGAATTTTTGGTCCGAGCACTCCGAAAGAACTCTCCGGAGTAGCAGGAATTTTTTTTTTCCCACTAAAAATTCCCTGGGCGATGGGAAAAGGAGCTTTTTGCGCCCTTCCGAGGCGGTGGCCTCGGTGCCATCCGTTGCCATGGGAATGATATTCCCAGGAAACGCCGGCTGGAGGCGGAGAGGAAACCCCAGAGATCCATTAGCGACAGGTTCCCATGGCAACGGCTCCAAACTCATTCATCCCTCTTTTCCTTCTCCCCATCCCAAAAAAATCCCAACCAACAAACCCCCCCAAAAACAACAAACAACTTTTCCTGGGAGCGGGAAGGAAAATCCTTTGGGAATTTCACAGAGGGAATGCACGCGGATGAAGGAACAGCACCGAAATTCCCACTCGTGTCCCCAGATCGCCTTTTCCAGCTGGGATTTCAAACAAAATGAGGATTTTAGGGATAATCCCTGGTTTTTTGGGGTTTTTTTTTGTGGCCTGAGAGCTGCTCCAAAGGGGAAAAAGGAGATTTTTCCGTGAAAATTGAGGAAAAGCAAAAAATTCCGTGTTTTTTCCTCTCCCCCCACCCCCACCTCGTGTCTTGCCAAGTCCCAATCCCTTGGATAAATCTGTTCTCCCTGGATTCAAACCGGGAATTCCCTCCTCATCCTAAAAAAAGCCGGGCTGGGAACGCCAGACTTCGGAGAGGAGCAGGAGGTGGAAAAGATGGGAAAAGGGAGAGGAAGGAGGATGAGATCCAAACTCCGGAGCTGCTCCTTCCCTCCTGGCATTCCCAGGAAAAACAAGGAGCTCCTGGAAAATCCCAGCCTGGAGTTTTTCCAGCACATCCAGGAAATCCGGAGATGTCCTGTGGATATCCCGGTTCAGGTGGGAGAGGAATGGTGGGAATCCCGCTTGGAGAGGGCGGGAAAGGAGATGGAATTTGGATAAAAATGTGGAAAATTCTCCGCTCTAACCCCAAAATTCCCGGGAACGAGGGAAGGATCGTGGCGGAATTCTGCCGGGAGCTGCTAAAGGGAAATTACCTGGAGCAGAAAGAGAATTCCCTGGAAAATCCACGCTCTGGGATCAGGCAGCACAGGGCTCCTCATTAAAATATTCCCATTTTTCCAGCCCCGTTGAGCCTTTCTCCATCGTCACCTCTCGGTCCCGACCGGAACCGAAGGGACGGCAACGCCTGATCCCAAAATTACAAATATTCCTGGGAAATTTGGTCCTTTCCACACTTTTATGGCTCCGTCAATCCCCAGAATTCCAGGCAGGATCCAGCCCACGGAGTTTGTGCCGAGCTCAGCTGGAAAGGAGCATTTCCCTCTCTTTATTTTCCTGATATTCCACACATTTTTCCTTCAAAGTAAAACTCTGGAATTCCAAAACCTTTCCCAAATCCGTCGTTCGGATCAGAGCTAAGCCCAACTCCATTCCTAGGATTTTTCCTGTGGAATTCAAGGAATTAGGCAGGGCTTGGAATATGAAGTGTTCTGGAGCATTTTTATAACAATTGGGATTCTGAGCCTGGTCTGGGACTCCGGGAATGTTTTGGGATAAAAGGGATGCTCTGGGACACTGGGAATGCTCTGGGAAACTGGGAATGCTCCGGGACACTGGGAATGCTCTGGGACACTGGGAATGCTCCAGGACACTGGGAATGCTCTGGGAAACTGGGAATGCTCTGGGACATTGGGAATGCTCTGGGAAACTGGGAATGCTCTGGGAAACTGGGAATGCTCCGGGACACTGGGAATGCTCCAGGACACTGGGAATGCTCCGGTCTGGGATAAAAGGGATGCTCCAGGACACCAGGAATGCTCTGGCATAAAAGTGATGCCCTGGGAATCCAGGAATGCTCCGGGGCACTGGGAATTCTCCAGGACACCAGGAATTCTCCAGGACACCGGGAATTCTCCGGGACACTGGGAATGCTCTAGGACACCAGGAATTCTCCAGGACACCAGGAATTCTCCAGGACACCGGGAATTCTCCGGGACACTGGGAATGCTCTAGGACACCAGGAATTCTCCAGGACACCAGGAATTCTCCAGGACACCGGGAATTCTCCGGGACACCAGGAATGCTCCGGGGCACCGGGAATTCTCCAGGACACCAGGAATTCTCCGGGACACCGGGAATACTCTGGGACACTGGGAATGCTCCAAGACACTGGGAATTCTCTGGGATACCAGGAATGCTCCGGGACACCAGGAATGCTCTAGGACACCGGGAATGCTCTGGGACACTGGGAATGCTCCAAGACACTGGGAATTCTCTGGGATACCAGGAATGCTCCGGGACACCAGGAATGCTCTAGGACACCGGGAATGCTCCAGGACACCGGGAACGCTCTGCTCCAGGACACCACTCCCAGACAGTTCCTCCCATTCCCGCAGATCAAAGGAATCACGGAACTCCAGGGACGCTCTTCCCGTCCGCTCCCCTCCCCCCAGCTGAAAATCCCTGGATTTCCCTGCTCACCACTTTCCCTGGAGTTCTGCAGAGCCCAGGCAAAGCCGGGAAGGAGCACAGGGAATGTTCTCCCGGGACACCGACCCCACGTGCTTCACCTTCCAGAGCCTTGGAATGGGATCCGGGAAACTGGGATCCTGCTCACCACATCCCCAAATATTCCCTTCGGATCACCAAAAAGCGGGAAGGAGCCTGGATCCATCCCCTGCCGCATTCCCAGTTTTATTTAAGGCTGGACCTCTCCGAACTCAGAGCTCCGAAGCTTTTCCCGATGTTTGGAATCCCAAATTTATTAATCCAGCCCAGGCTGGGGGATTCCAAACTGTTTCTTTCCCTTTCCCATGAAGAATTCCTACAAAACTGCTGAAAAATTCCATTCAAAAATCGTTTTCACGGAGCTGCGCCGGGAATCGCCATAAATCAGGGAGAAACAACCTCGGGAATGATTTCCAAGCCTAAAAATAATCCCAAGCAGGAATTTTCCCTTCACACTCAAACTAAGGAATTCCCAAGGATCTCTGGGCATTTTTTAAGGAAAGGAAAACCCCAAAAGCTGGGAATTTTGGGACACAAAGGGAGCAGCACTTGCTGAGGGATGGGTGACTCCAGCTCCTTTTCCTGGTGGGATCACAGCAGGCTTTGGAAATTCCCAGTTTCCTTCTTTTGGGGCAGCAAAGGTTTTTTAGGGATGGACCCACACAGGGAACAGATTCCACATCCTGAATTTCATCCGGATCTTCCCGATATTCCAGCAGAGGAATGCAGCGGGCTCAGCCTAAAGGTTCATCCACCTCTTTTCCTTGGAAATGTGAAAACACAGAGGGAAAGAACATAAATCCAATGGAAAATCAAGGAAAAGCTTTCCCTGGATTCGGCAGCTGCTGGGATCTCTGACCCAAAGGTCAATGAAAGGAATTAAATGGAGTTAAAATTCCCAACTTTGCAAAAGCAGCGCCAGATTCCTGCTGGAATGGAAATCTCTGGAATGGAATCCTGCCAGTCAGTGGAATTTTTCCAAGCAATGGCACCAGAGGCATCCAATCCATAACGGATCCATCGGGAATATCAGTGCCCATGGAGCAGGGAATCCATGGAAAAACACAACATCCCGGGGCGTTTTCCAGCCAAAAGAGGTTGGGAGAAGTTTTCCAGCCTAAACACCGGCAGGAAAAACGGGAGGAAGGTGGACAATGCTCAGATTCCCAGAAAACCCTGATCCCAGAAAGCATTTCTAGGAAATCTGGGATACCTGGATCAGATCCAAAGGATTTGGGTCTAACAGTGGCAGCTGAGGGGAATATTCCATGATCCACATTCCAAAGGCTGGGAGCAGCTGCTGGCTCCAGCCTGGGCCTCCAGTTTGGGAACTGGGATAAAGCAATTCCACCCATTCCAAAGGGAAACCAGACCCGGCCCTTCGGAGGGGATCCACTCATTCCTGCCGTTATCCCAAACTCCTGCGGCCCCCCGCAAGCAGCACCCGGAAATTCATGGATCCGTCAGGACGGGATCAAACGGACCGGGATGTAAATCCAAGCATTGAGGGCCATCCCAGATAATTCCACATTTATCCAGGGTTCTCCCAACCTGCCGAGATCCCATTCCCGTTAATATTTATGGACTGGCGAGAACTTCCATGGGAAACCAAGTTTTTCCCA
The DNA here is from genome assembly GCA_013398955.1 of Callaeas wilsoni. NCBI lineage: Eukaryota > Metazoa > Chordata > Aves > Passeriformes > Callaeidae > Callaeas > Callaeas wilsoni. The sequence goes on from VWPU01009333.1 coordinate 5,082, forward strand.
AATCCAGACTAAAGGAGCTCGGGACAGGCTCCCAATGAAAAACCGGAGCTTTGGGAAAGCCCTGGGCTTCCCACTCCTCTGGAAAGGGCAGCACATCCCGGCATTCCAGAGGAAACAACCCCACGGGATGCTCCAGCAGGATCCAGCTCATCCCTCCTGGCAGCCCCGGCCCCAGAGCCTTTTTAGGGATGCTGGTCCAGGCATTCCCAGGCAGACAGAATCCCGGGATGTCTGCAGCAGCAGGAGCTGTTGGCACTGGATCGCTCCAGGAGCCATTGGAAGGTGCAGAAAACCTGGAGAACGTCCAGCAGGAGCCTGGATCAGGACACGCTGCCGGGGCCGAGCGCATTCCTTAATGTCTGCCTGTTCCCGAGCCTCCCTGTTCCCGACTCCCTGAATCCNCCCCCCGTCGCCCCGATCCCTGGGTCTCCCTGTTCCCGACTCCCTGAATCCCGAGTCTCCCTGTTCCTGCCTCCCTGATTCCCGAGTCTCCCTGATTCCCAACTCCCTGAATCCCAGGTCCCCCTGATCCCTGGGTCTCCCTGTTCCTGGGTGTCCCTGATTCCCAACTCCCTGATTCTCGAGTCTCCCTGTTCCCTATTCCCTGATTCCCGAGTCTCTCTGTTCCTGATTCTCTGATTCCTGAGTCTCCCTGTTCCCGACTCCCTGATTCCTGACTCTCCCTGTTCCCTATTCCCTGATTCCTGAGGCTCCCTGTTCCCTATTCCCTGATTCCCGAGTCCCTCTGTTCCCAAGTCCCTGATTCCCAAGTCTCCCTGATTCCCGAGTCTCCATGTTCCCGATTCCCTGATTCCCAAGTCCCTGATTCCTGAGTCTCCCTGATTCCCGATTCCCTGATTCCCGAGTCCCTGATTCCCGAGTCTCTCTGATTCCCAATTCCCTGATTCCCAAGTCTCCCTGTTCCTCATTCCCTGATTCCCGATTCCCTGCTTCCCGAGTCCCCAGCCCTCAAGCAGGGAAGGAGCAATCCCTTTGGGATGAGAGCCCGGCAGATCTGCAGTGGGGGAAAACATTCCAGGCTCCCTTCCCAGGATTCGCTCCCCGTGCCTGCTCCCGGATTCCCCGATCCCTTTTCCCAGAGTTCTCCGCATCCCGACCTTGGTCCCTGTGCCAAGGACAAGGCGGGATTTGGGGATGAGGGAATTTCCGGGGGCTCTGGGAAGGAGCTCGGAGGGAAAGGGGGAGCAGAGCGGGCTCAGCTCCATCCCAGCCATCCCAAACCAATCCCAGTGGAAGCGCGTTATCCAGGGAATGCTCCGGCATTCCCAAGAGAATCCCTGGCTTTTGCTAAGCCCTGTTTTAGGCCCAGTCTACAAACACAAGCCCCACTTTGGGCTGGGAACGTTCCATTCCAACCCCTCCATTCCCTCGCAGCCCATTCCCGCTCGGAAACTGCCACGGAGAAAGAGATTCCAGCAATCCGGGGCTGTTTTCCTTGGAATCTGGAGCTGTTCAGAACAACCCCCGCCTGAAGCTCAGCCCGGGCAGCGGAGGGAGGAGCAGGGAGGGAGGCAAAGCTCCGCCTAAAATCCACGGCCTGCGCTAGGCCCGAGGCTAGGCCCGGCTCAGGCCGCGCTCTCCTTCCGCCAGGCTTCCCAGGAAACGCGGGACCAAGCCCGGCTTAGACTCGGGACTAAAGCGACTCCGGCCGGGATGATCCTGCCTTGTCTGCCCTCGGCTCCGTCCCAAGGGAAGCTGGGGATGGATCTGGGATCCCCCGGCAGGTCGGGATTAAACAGCCCCATCCCACAGAGCCGGCAGCTCTCGGAACGGGCTCTTTCCCAAGCCTAATCCCAAAGAATTCCCATTGGCGGCACCAAATCCCACATTTTGCTCTGTCTCCCGTCCTTCCCTCCCTGTCATTCCCAACAAAGGAGGTGTCAGTTCCTCCTTCTCTCCATATCCGCGGAGACGGGAGCAGAAATCCATGGAAACACCTGTGTTCTCATCCCAAATCTCCCGGGAATTCCTGGGACAGCAGAAAAATCCAAACGAACAAGCGGAGAGGATCAGAGAGTTTGGGTACAATGAGCTCCACACGAATCCCACGGGATACTCTTCCCAACGCATCCCTGTTTGTCACATCCATCCAAAATCCCCGAAGCGAGGCTCCATCCCTCGGGAATGCGACTGACATCCCAAAAAAACCACCCCGCAACTTCTGCTTCCGGCAAGATCTCCCAGGATTTTCGATATCCAGGCAAATCCTCGCCGCCAGGAGGGAGGGAAGGGAGCGGGAGCAGGGACCCGGCCGGAATTCCCGCCCGGAATAGCGGCACACACACAGAGCCATCCCATTGCCCTGGAATTCCAGGGAAAGAGGGCCAAATACTGGGAGCATTGTGAGCACGCACAATTCCCGTCTGTCCATGGAAAGAGGGGAAATGAGATCCCGGAGCCGAGCATTCCATCCGCTGCCAAATCCCTGCGCCTGCTGCAGTGCCCAGGCTGGATTTTTATCCAAGGGGAAAAAAAAAAAAAAAGAGGGAAAATTGTCTTTTCCAGCTGCTTTTTGTCAAAAGTTTCCCGGGCAGATCCGGAGTGAGCGCTCCCGGATTTCCAGGGAGCTTGGGAAGAGCCCTGGATGCTGGAAATCCCTTCCGAGGCTGCCGACTCCTAATTGCTGCTTCAGGAAAAGGACTGGAAGTTCTCCCGGAATTAACTCCTGAGTGGGATCATGGAATAACCCTGGAGCAACTTCCCTCCTACCCCAGGCAGTGAAATATTCCCTCTGAAGTGTCTTTTCCTTAAAATCCCAAGGATTAAGGGATCGGCCCCAAGCAGCAGCTGCTGCCTTAAGAATTAAGGGCAAAATCCGAGCGCGGGTCGCATTCCGACATCTGCGTAAAAACACGGAACATATTCCCTGCGGGAGGAATTCCGGCCTCGGAATGCTGGGCAGGAACTCCAGGGATGGAATTGGGGGGATGAAAGGAAAACGCACCTGGATGGCTTTGGATGCACCCCTGGGATTCCTCCTGAATTTACAGCAGGAGATCCCAGACCGGGAATCAGCGGTGAAATCCAGGGAAAACTCTGAGTGGGCAGCAGGAATTCTTGCCTTGGGATTGGGAAACGAATCCCAAATCCACGCAAACACAGGGAGAAAATCCTGATTCCCAGATCTCTGACTGCAAACAGGAGCGATCCCAGTTGTTCCAATGGAATTATTCCAAACACCTCACTTGGAGCTCGGATTTGGCTCCCAAGGGATCAGCCCGAGCTCCCAAACACAAAGCCAAGGGAAAAGTGAGTTCGAATCAATCAAATCCCATTTTTCCATGAAAAAATTCCCTAGAAACCGGCAAAACATCCCAGAGAAGCTGGGATGATCTTTCAGAAAATATCCACAGAAAATTTGGGATCCCACTGCCCCAAATCCATCCCTCGGGATGAGCTGGAGCCTCGGATCTGCTGCAGTTCCCAGCTGAAATCCTAGGATTCACCGCTCCACATTTCCAAGGAATCTGGCACCCTGAAATGCTGGAAAACACACCTGGACTCCATCCACATCCCAGAATTCCGAACCAAACTCTGAACTGGAACTGGGTTTGTTGATTCCCAGCAAATTTCAGGGGAGGAGCTCAAGGCAACTGGAAAAGCCAAGTGGAGTCTGGGATTGCCATGGATCCGTGGATCCATAAATGCCACGGAAAATGGGAATTGGACTGCTCTGAAATTAGTCTGGAATAAGGCATAAATTGGGGATATTTCCCAGAGATTATGAGGAATCCTCAGGAAAATCTGCTGGGATGAGCCGGTGCCTCCCCGCTGGCACTGGAGGGGATTTTCCAGGGAATATCCAGCCCAGAAAAAATTAAAGTAAATCAGGAGAAGAGGAAAAGCAGACACAAAACCACCATGGAATCATTTAATTCCTATTTCCAGGGAAAAACCCTGGATTTGGGGATGCAGGGACGGGTAACTCCGGAATCCATTGGCAATAAAACACGGATCGGGATAAAGGGATCCTAGGAAAGCCAGGCTTGGGAGCAGATTCCCAGTGCTGCACCTCCCACCCCTCCAGCCCATTTTCCCAGTTTTCCAGAGAGAAAACCCCTTGGAGATGTCCTGGGATGGATTCCAAGCTCTCCTTCCCACCAGAGCCCATCCGGGGTCACATCCATGACCCCAAAATTCCGGGAGACGCTTCCAACCCCTCCCGAGGCGCGGGGACATCCAGGGATTCACCCCTTCCTGGATAAAGCAGCAGCAATCCCAAATATTCCAGGAAACCCCATGTGACGCTCCAGGTTTCCATGGATCCAGCCGGGAAAAGCCAGGGAATGACCCTGAGGGGTGGCAAACCCCAAATCCCGCCGCGGGAACAAAACGCCGCCCACGGCCCTCCAGAAATAAACAGACGTAGGAGATCCAATCCGGAGGAAAACAAGGAAGTTTGCTTCCAATTTTATATGGATTTTTTTAAAAAAATAAATAAAATAAAATAATTTAAAAAAAGGCAACGGGAAATTCAAAGCACGGCAGCGAAACAGAGGGAAAATCCACTCGGGTTTGAGGGAAAATCCCACTGGGATCAGTGTTGTGCCCCAAAAATGATGTTCCTTTGCCGCGATCCATGATTTTGGGGTGGGAGCCGGGATCGGAGGCGACCCTGGAGCTCGGGAAGAGATTCCTGCACTCGGCAAATCCAGGGAATGGCGCTGCACAGCCCGGCAAAGGCCACGCCGGAGTGTCCCTGCTCCGACTGAGCTTGGTGCTCCCGCCCCCCAAAATCGCCCCCGTGCCGGAGCTTTTCCGCCCAGAATTCCCAAGCTGGAATGCCGTCATTAACGCAAACCTCTGGAAGCGGAGGGGGAGGGAGAGCAGGATCCTTCCCAAGATCCTTCCCAAGATCCTTCGCAGGTTCTTCTCAGCGCTCCCGGAGGCAGCGGCCCTACGGAAAACCCCAAACTCCATCTGCCCGCTCCCCGTTCTCCCGCTGATGCCTCCAGCTGGGAATGCTCCCTGGGAATGCTGCCCCGGGAATGCTCCGGCTGGGAATGCTCCTGGGAATGCTCCCCGGGAATGCTCCCCGGGAATGCTCCCCGGGAATGCTCCTCGGGAATGCTCCCCGGGCATGCTCCCCGGGGCTGCTCCCGGGCTCCGTAAGCTGATCCCGCCCCACCTGTCCCCTCCAGAACCCGGCTCCGGCTTTTTTTAGCCATTCCAAAGCCTCCCAGTGAGCCCTTCCTGCTTAAGCTGCACACGAACCACGTTTTTTGGGAAGATTCCCACCTGCTCCGGCCCACGGGGCTGGGATAGCTGCAATTCCCACAAATATCCGGAGCGGCTTTTGGAAAAGCCGGGTTGGGAAGGGAGCTCCCCACGGGATGTGCTGGATGGGAGCACGGTGGGAGCCGGAATTCTGGGTGCCGCATCCGAAGGCAGCTCCATTCCCGTAGCGTCCCATGGGATCGGCCACGAGGAGCTGCTGGAAGTTGGGCGCTGGAGCCGGAATGCCACAGGAGGAGAATTCCCACAGCGGGAAGGACAGGGAGAGGCGGGATTTGGGAATTGGAGGGTGCGGAGTGAGACCTTTCCCTCTTCCCACAGAATGAATCCCAGCGGGAGCAAGGACAACTTCCCTGGAAAAACACCAAAAAAGCCCATCCAAGGAGGGCACCTCGGGAAGATCCTCAGATTCGAGGAGCCTTCCCAGTCCCATCCCTCTTCTCCATAAATCCTAAGGCAATCCTAATCCTGGAATTCCTGCTTTATGGATCTGTGCTTCGGGAAGGGCAGGAAGAGTCTCCAAACCCACACAGCCAGGAGCCCCCTCTGGGGGATCTTTTCCCTCTGGGAAAACCTCCCGGGAATTTCAGCCCTGCTCCTCCCCAAACCCCCTCATCCAGCTGCTTCCCGAGTGTCCCACTCTATGGAATTTTTCCCAAGGTCCCGGTTTCCAGGTGCCTCCGGTCCAGCACAGCCCCAGCAGCTGAGCGAGACCCAGATCCCACTCTGAGGTGGCTCTGAAAATCCCAACCAGCTCTTCCCAAGAAATTGGACGGAAGGATGAGATTACGGGGACTGGGAAAACGGGAATAAATCCCAAGAGCTCATCCCTCTTGCTGCGACGCCTCGGGAGCTCTGCTCTGCCGCAATCCAAGCACACCAGCACTGAAATCCTGGGAATTCTATGGAATTCCCGCTTCGCCGTTAACAATCCATCCCCATTTCCAGCCGGTGTTTTGTTGGATGGGGAAGTTTGGGAAAGGAAGGGGCTGTGCTGGGAATTCCCAGCAGGAAGATCCAAGCCCAGCCGGAGCCGGGGCAGCGGGAGCACACCCGGACCCTCTCTCAACAAACCTGCCTTGCTCCCAGCTGGCACCGCCTTGGAATTCTGCTCCTGCCAGAGGCGCCAATTTCGGGAATGCCAACCCCAAAATCCTCCCCCCAAATCCAAAGGAAACGACTTTTCCTCCCACAGACTCCCGAAGTTTTCCAGCACAAGCACTGGGATTAAGGAATAAATCCATCCTGACTCGCTCCCGGCTGTGACCGAGCACGGCGCCCTCCCCAAGCCCTCCCAAGGCCGGCTCCATCCCGTTTTTCTTATGGAATTATCATTCCGTGGAATATTTAAGCATCAACTCTTTGTTTACTCCTCCTCTGCACCCTCACACATCCGAGTTCCCCCCTCAGGGCTGGAAATCCCAACGGCAGTTTGCCCCAAATCCCATTTTTTCCCAGCTTCCAGGCTCTCAGGAATGCTGGAATGACCACCCGGGATGGCGCTGGCGACGTTAGGCCTGGCTTAACCAGGAAGGAGCACTTCAGGAAGGGGAATTTAAGCCCAAATTTGCTGCAAGCTGAAACTTCACCCAACAAGAGCAGAGCCAAGAAATCAGCTGGGGCCGAGGAGCTCCATTTTCCAGAGAAAATAAATGGGAAAAGGGATTTTTCCCGACTAAAGCCCCCCAAATCCAACCCTTAGTGAATCCCTGAGTGTTTTTAGGGATCACTAAAGAACCAAAGTTGGGCAACATTTTGTGCAAACCTCCATCAAGCAAAGGGAGCCCCAAATCTGTAAAAAACCCTGGGCTTTTCCCTCTGATTGTTCCTCCAGCTCCCAGCCCGAGGCAGCATTCCCGGGAGGAACGCGCGATTCCTGCTGGGCCGGGCGTTGGGGTTTCTGTGGGGAGCTGAGGCCGATCGATAATCAGCTTATCAATAAATAATGGGGTTAATAGCGGGAGAGAGGCGGGCAGGGACTGGGGGCAGGGAAAAGCAGGAATTCTCCGCACAACGCCCAGGCTAAAAGCTGGCTTCCCAAAGATTCCCAGCACGGACTGACAACTCCGGCTCGCACCCAGCATTCCGGGGGAAAATTCCATCTCCCGGGTGTCAGGAGCGAGAGGAAAACGCTGCTGGGTCATTATTTAACATTCATAAAGCGAGTAAAGGACACCGGGAGCAGCGGAGATTTAAAGGATTCACTGTTCCCTTCCTTCCCTGCAACTTGCAGCAGAACAAAAGCGGAGGGGACTTTTCGGGAATGCGGGCATGTGCCTTTCCCAAAGCAACTCCAGCTCCATTTTTCCACGTCGGGAGAGCTCCCGCGCACTCCCGGCTCTTATATAAACAGCGGAGGGGCAGCGCCGGGCTGATCCCCCCTCCCGGCATTCCAACAGCCGCCAGGTCGCCTTTGGAACTCCGCTCCTTCCCAGCCCGGAGAGCCGCGAGTGGAGTTGCGGGATTCTTCCCGCTGGGAAGAGCGGGGGGGCCGCGGCTCGGCACCCCCCGAGCGGCTCCGGGCGGCCCGTCCCGGACACTCGAACGGTGCCGCTGTGGGAGCTTGGGGTGTCCGCGGCACCGGGGACGCG
>VWPU01009336.1:0-57207 GCA_013398955.1 Callaeas wilsoni
GGAGCCCACTTGTTGCGCGGGGCGCGCATGCCCGGCGCGCTGCCCGCGCCCTCCCCGGCGCGGCCGCAGCTGGAGCGCGGCGGGGCGCGGGCAGCCTGCGCTGCCGGCTATGTTTGGAAACTCGAACGCCAGATCGCGCCCTCACCCTCCTCCCCGGCCGCGCTGCCGGCCCCCCGCCGCGGGACCGCGGCCAGGGCGCGCATGCACAGTCGTCGTCCTCGTCGTGGTGGTGGGTGGTGGGGGTTTTTTTGGTTGGTTGGTTGGTTTTTTTTCCCTGACTGCGCTTTCTAAGTTCAGATGTCTCGCTTTCGGGATTTTGTAAACCCGCGGTTCGGCCGGCTTTGCTTCCGTGACGGCTGCGCGGCTTTCTGCCACCGCGACTGTCGGTGGGATTCCCGTGCGCTCCGGCTGCTGAGGCAAATGGGGGGATCCCGCCTTAATATCCGATTTCGTGTTTCTCTTTCAGTGATCCCAGTGACAGAATGACACAGTTTTTGTAAGCCTGTGACTGCATCAGAAGCTCTTCCACTTTTGATTTGTTTAAACCAGCCATGTTTGCCAAGTGTTTAAGGTTGGGCTGGGAAAGATAGTGCTGTGCATTGCTCAAGGGTGTAGGAGAGGCCAGGCAGGTGAGTAATCGCTGTGATCTCATCTCGCTAATGCAAAGGGACATAGGATTTCCCCGGCGCTGTGAGAACACACGGCTTTTTTTTTGCTTTTTTTTTTTTCTTCTATTTCCCTCTTTAAATAGCTAACTAACGTTTGCATAACACTGTTAACAGGCAAATTACTCAAAACAACCTCGGTTCATGCAAATAAGCCGAGAATTCATTTCACTGGGAGGAAAACCAAATAAAACTCCCCGAAGATTGCCTTCTCCCGCCCGCGATCCCCGAAGTTGCCCGCTCCCCGCCCGGCCTCGCGGCCACGCCGGTGCCCGTGCTGGCCAGGAGGGGCTCTGCAGAACCCGCTTTTGCACTCGTTGCAGTCGGCGGCTGTTTTTGCAAACATCGACATCGCTGCCTGCGTCCACAGAATAATAAACTGTCACTGCGGGGACGCGGTTCGACCGGGACCCGGCGCGGTGCGCTGCGGGCGGCCACCGGCATCGCGTCACTGGCGCGCAGCCGGGCGCACGGTGCCCGCGGAGACAGCGCGCAGCGGAGGAGGGCGGGGGGACGGGGGGGGGAGAGCGCTCGCACGCTCGGCGAACGCAGAACCTCTCCCAGCTGGGCTATGTTGGATGGATTTCTTTCTTTCAGTACTTCTTCCTGATTCCTTTGTTGCTAGAAACGCCGAAACCCTCGTCCATTGCAGGTTTCCCTCGGTGCTTTAAAAGGACGTAGTGTTTCTATGGCGAGGTGCCACGGCTCCCCTTCCACCGGCACGCTCAGCAGCCATGCAGCACCGACGGGAAAAGATACCTTCTATTCGATTTATAACGTTTTGGAACTCACACGACAAAACCCCTGTCCTTTAAATATGTCATTTCATATCACCAATACGTCTCATTTCCATTTTTAGTTGTCTAAAGCATTTTATATGTGTCTGGTTCTAATCTATAAAGCTGGAAAATGAGTTTGATTATATATACATTATATGTGAGTGGAGTTATTTTATAGGGAAGGTTTAATGAAATGCACACGAAGTTACAGAAATGGTAGGATCAGATACAATACAGTTAGAAAATCAATTGTGACAAAGTGACTCTTTCAGGGGAAGCTTGTAGAAGCAGTAAGTAGAGATAGAAAAGTCTTTCAATTATGTGAGTCTCCTGTATGCAAATTGGCTGAAGAAGATGCGCTAAAGGGGAGTGGATTTCACACTTTGAAATTTCACACCTAAACTGTGGACATTACAGAAGCTTCACAGAAGTATGGCAGATGAAAGCTGGTCAAAGTAAAAGTCTTTGCTTTCAGCCACAGTGATTTAGTGATGGCTGCAGGATTTCTACATTAATATGCCTTTACTTGACTAAACAAGCACGTGTTGCCTCTGATTCATACTGGAATGTCAGCTCCTTTCCTATCCTTTTACTGCCCCATGTTGATCTTGATATGAGGAGCAGAACTGGGTTGTGGTAAAAGGTCAGCCTCTGCTTAAAAAACTTGGTTTGAGAGAGCTGAAGCTTTCCCTTCATCCCGCGTGTCAGGGAATGCAGAACTGCAGCATATCCTGACTGTATTTCAGTCCCCGGGTTACACAAACCCAACACATGACAAGGCACTCCATGTGCTTGAACTGCCCCTCACCCTGGATCCTCGCTCCACTGAATTCTCCTGCAAGAAAGCCCTTTTTTGGTAAACTCACCTCACAGGAACAGACTTCTTGGCTCACAAGAGCAGTCTTTATAGTGGATGTAAATAATAATCACCTTAGATATAATCTAGCTTCAGAAAACCATTTACTGTTGCTGTCAACTCCCGTTATAGTTTGTGAATAGAAAAAGAGAGAGATTAGCATCTGTGACCCGACCAAACTGCCTTTACTCTTACTTGCAGGATACACAGTTGCGGAAATATATTTGTCTTTCCGTAATGATTAAACTTTGATTTAAACTTTGGTCATGGGCACATACTGTACCATTATGCAAGCAGCACTTACAGATGAAATGCCAGCATAGCAACAATATGGCCAGCAGCAGCAGTGATCTCTGCAAAGCTGATTGATGAAGAGAACTGCAATGTAAATGCAAATAAATGCCACGTCGTGGCACCTTCACAGGGAACGAGTTGTCAGTATCAATCTAATCTGGGTAGGGAAAAATAGATTGAACAGTGGCAGTGTAACAAGCTTCCCATCTATGGCAGCACTGTCCTTGCGAGGGTAGCAGCAAGCTTTCCTGCTCACCTTCTGCCTTTTCTCTTTGCCTTGCAAGTGGCGGGACAGAAGCAATCCAGATCGGTCTTGCTGGATTTATACTAAACACGTCTGGTGTTTATTTAGCTCTGAAATAATCCAGGAATTAGTATTACTTTTGGAGGAGGCAAAGAGGAAGCCCAAACAATGAATCCATTCAGGTGTCTAATCTGGCTAACTGAAAGAAAGAAGAGAGCAAACAAAAAATAGCATAACAACCCCCCAAACAGTAGCTTGTTTAATGAGATGGAGAGGAGTGCAAGGAGAAATGGAGCTGTGGCTGCGAACAATTGCTACCCAGCTACTGCTTTTTGCACAGGAACACAAGTCAGCACTGTGGTTGCAGCATTAGGGATTCTGCAGAGATTGCTCAAAGTTTACAACCTGCCAGTAGTCCCAAGGGACAAGGACTGTAATTTTCACAATCAGAAGTGAAATCTACTAATTCCTTAGTAGTCCTAGGATAAATACTGCCATCCAATAATCTCTTTCCCTTTATTCCTATTACCATCTTTATTTGAAAGTACACACATGCACATATGGGTCGGTGTAACAATAAAACGGCAGGTGAAGCATCGATTTAAATGAAGGAATCAAAATGATCATACAAAACACAGTGTGCAGGAGCCAGCCAGTACCTTTCCTAGTGCCACCAGCAGGTACGGGAAGCAGAGGGTGCAACACACCATGAAGGACAAAGCGACAAAACCCAGGTGGCCTGGCTGCACCCCAGGCACTACTACTCCATGCCACTCCCAGACATGAGCTCCCAAAACACGGAGGTTCCTTTTGATCTGAGTGAGAGAGGAGTACTGTGGATTATCGATCAGCAGTCCAGTGTTAATTATGCCCCAAAGTTTGCAAGCACTAATAATTAGGAGCCCATGATCTCAGCAGCTTGGGAATGAACAGTCTGGTCTGGCTTTAAATGCTCACAGCCTGGGAATATGTTTAACTCTTTCCTGCTTGCTTTACAAAGTTTTGGCACTGATCACTGCAGCCGTCACAGCAGCTGGCTCTTCTGCAGGCACTCACCTACAGAAACGGCTCTTTCTTTACTGATCAAAACAGCAGCTACAGCTGGAAAAAAAATACAAGAACGAGAAGGGTAGCACGCTCCAGAAAGTGTAATTTACATGGATTTACCTCAGAATAGCAAATAAAATCCGTCACAATCAAATGACTGGCTTCAAAACAATGCAGAGATTAGCAGTGAACAGAGCTCTTGGTGGTAAAGGGAGTGTGTTCAGCAAATCAAAACACAAACACTTCAGGAAGAAGTTGCATAATTTTGTCAAATTAAAAGTTAAACAACATTGTCTTCTACTAGAAGCTGCCAGGAAGTGTCAAAACACTCAGTTACAAAGAATAGGAGTAATTACGTGTTTCTGTTTATCGTTTCAGTTCTCATCTCATTATAATTCTGGTTTTTTCCTACCATTTTTCAGGTAGTGAGCCTTGCTGACATACAGAGCTTATTGCTTTCCCACGTAGGAACTCTTCCTAAGACACATTTCTTAACGGACGTTGCCTCTCGTTTCCTCTGCTTTTCCCGGTCGCATTTCCACGTGGGTGCTGGAGCGCGGAGCCGCGGCAGCTCTGCAAGTCCCCCGACACACCAGCCTCTGGCTTCTGCCCCGGGAAGCACTGAGGGGTTCCTCTTTGAGACCCACCCCACACTGATTTTCCTACAGCTGTCTTTAAGGTTTGAAAAACCTGCCTGGGAGCCTAGATTTCCACACATTAACCTTTGCCAAATCTTACAGTGCCAAATAAGACACCTATGATTAATTCTGCTCACTCTGCAAGGGACTAGCGACTGGGCAGTGTGTTTTAGGCTGGGATATGCAGAGCTGGGGCCTCCGCTGTTGTTATTTTTACTTTTTCCTGGACTGTTTTCATCTTACATCCTGTGGACGTAGTAAACAATCAACAACAATGAATCAACTGAATCGGTACATTTTTTTAAGGCTATTCCCACTGAGAGCCACTTGCACTTTTGTGACAGTAAAGAATCTGCCAAACATTAGCTTAGTTACCAGCAAGACAGGCTCCTCCCTCCCTTCACCCCATACACAGATTGTTTATCAAAACGTACTGCCAAGAAAAATATCCCTGCTTTTGGCCTCCACCAGTGATTAATAACACTTGAGAACTGAACAAAACTTTACTGTGTTTTCCAAAAAATGAGGGAGGTGGGAAAGGGGGGAAGGAAAAGAAAAGAAAAGAAAAGAAAAGAAAAGAAAAGAAAAGAAAAGAAAAGAAAAGAAAAGAAAAGAAAAGAAAAGAAAAGAAAAGAAAAGAAAAGAAAAGAAAAGAAAAGAAAAGAAAAGAAAAGAAAAGAAAAGAAAAGAAAAGAAAAGAAAAGAAAAGAAAAGAAAAGAAAAGAAAAGAAAAGAAAAGAAAAGAAAAGAAAAGAAAAGAAAAGAAAAGAAAAGAAAAGAAAAGAAAAGAAAAGAAAAGAAAAGAAAAGAAAAGAAAAGAAAAGAAAAGAAAAGAAAAGAAAAGAAAAGAAAAGAAAAGAAAAGAAAAGAAAAGAAAAGAAAAGAAAAGAAAAGAAAAGAAAAGAAAAGAAAAGAAAAGAAAAGAAAAGAAAAGAAAAGAAAAGAAAAGAAAAGAAAAGAAAAGAAAAGAAAAGAAAAGAAAAGAAAAGAAAAGAAAAGAAAAGAAAAGAAAAGAAAAGAAAAGAAAAGAAAAGAAAAGAAAAGAAAAGAAAAGAAAAGAAAAGAAAAGAAAAGAAAAGAAAAGAAAAGAAAAGAAAAGAAAAGAAAAGAAAAGAAAAGAAAAGAAAAGAAAAGAAAAGAAAAGAAAAGAAAAGAAAAGAAAAGAAAAGAAAAGAAAAGAAAAGAAAAGAAAAGAAAAGAAAAGAAAAGAAAAGAAAAGAAAAGAAAAGAAAAGAAAAGAAAAGAAAAGAAAAGAAAAGAAAAGAAAAGAAAAGAAAAGAAAAGAAAAGAAAAGAAAAGAAAAGAAAAGAAAAGAAAAGAAAAGAAAAGAAAAGAAAAGAAAAGAAAAGAAAAGAAAAGAAAAGAAAAGAAAAGAAAAGAAAAGAAAAGAAAAGAAAAGAAAAGAAAAGAAAAGAAAAGAAAAGAAAAGAAAAGAAAAGAAAAAAGAACATCCTGACACTATCTTAAGTTATTTCACTTGGCATAACCTCCTTTTCCTCTCTAACTAGGCCATCTGAAAAGACCAAACCCACTTTTTGTCCAAGACCATGTTACAAATGCTGATTAATATTGTTATTGAAAGAAGGATGATATGGGCAGAGGATAATGGTGAGAATAGAAGGGGGGTGGGGGCAGTTTCTTTTATTAGCACATATCAAGATGAGCTATGGGGAGAAACCAAGAGGAAAAAAAAAGATCATTTACTTTCTTTACAAAGGCTGTTGGTAAAATTCCTAAGGGAGACTAAGTGCCAAAATTAACTGTCTTGGTGTATTACTTTTAGACACTACTGCCTGGGTGAATTAAGTCAAATCTTCAAGCAGCAGCCAAAGATAGCTGCAAGCTGAAAAAGAGGCTCTACATTTCCTTGTTTTTTGGTGAAACTCACAACTTTGTGGAGATTGTCTTTGCTCCAGGGTTGTTTTGTCTCTGTCTCTCTTTTGCCTTCTGGGCTATTTTTACTATTTTATATTTGGCATTATAAATGTGTTTTGTAATGGGAAGGCAAGGTAAGAAACAAGCAATTGTTTAGAAAAACAGAAAAATAAAAAAATGAGAATACATCCATGTATACCATATCGATTTATGTGTATACATACATGTGAGAGTATACATATATATGTAAGTAATATCAGGTATTTTTCATTACTCTGTTCTCCAAAACACATTATTTAGTAAAAGATAATAAACAGCTCTTGAACAGTGGGATATAGGCTAGTGAAAACAGTTAACTGAAATTAATGATGCTGGATTGAACCAAACCTTCCTCCCTTTGGAATTAGTGCCAGACATAGTTTTCCTGAACCCTGTCCAACTGCCTGAGCGACAGACAATTTTCATTCTATTTGTGCTAAAGGCTTATGACTAGTGCTGGAAAATGAAGCCCTTGCCCTTGATCTCAGTGCAGATTAAAAAAAAAAAAGCAGAACTGTGCCAATTTGTTTCCTCTGCCAATAGAAGCCCTTGTGCTTTGGGTAATGCAAAACAATAAAAAGTTCACATGAAAACTCTCCATTGAAAGGAAACCCACCAAGAGCCATGTATCTCTGCTACACTCATCAGTCAGTTTCCAAGATTCTCACAATGTCATCAAAATGCAGAGAGTAAGGGCAAAAAATAGTTACCAGCCAGCAACACTGTCTTATTTTTCTGTTTCACATCTCACTGCTATGCATTTGATAATGATTGCTAAAAAATACTCCACTGTAAATAAGCACCTTCTCCCTTCTGCTAACACCGATCTCCCCACATTCAGGTACTGCATGTAGATTTAGGGCTGTGCAGTCCCTGTTGTCTGAGCTACTTCTGTTTCTAAGGGATGAAATACACATTTGACATACACACCCCGAGTTATAAACAGTGGCTATACTGTAGTGCTGTCAGCGAGCTAATCTCTGATTGCTTTTTCCTAGATTATTAATAAAATTAGAATCCCAAGCAGAAGGCGTTTGCTTTCATTGTACAGTCTGCACTTGTGACATGGTACATGTGGAAAATTTTGAGTGCACTGCAGTGAATGGTCTGGGGGTTAGTTTTTAGCTTCCGCTAAGTACCTGGCAGGCTGCCATGCCGAAGGATTCTGGGAACTGAAAGGCTCCCAAGTACAAACTGCCAGCATTAAGCAGTCCTGACAGCTCTGCTCCTTCCACACTTGGCAGCAGTTCAAAGTGCTCTTTCATTTGAAAGGCTGGAAGGCTGCCATGTGCAATGCAGATTTGCTGTGCCTGCTCTCATAAGGAACTGATAAATGCCGTTGCTGTTGCCATGGGGACAGGAGGCTATCAGAATGGCCTTGTGATCTGCAGCCTCTCAGCTCTGCAGGTTTGGGTTTGAGGGTTTTTTGGGTTTTGGTTTTTTGTTGCTGTTGCTGGGTTTATTTTGTTGGTTTGTTTGTTTTTTGGGGGGGGTTGGGGTTTTTTTGGGGTTGGGGTTTTTTTGGGGGGTTTAGTGTTTTTTTCGTGTGTGTGTGTGTGTGTATGTGTGTGTGTGTGTGTCTGTGTGTGTGGGTTTTTTTCCCTCTGAGATGATGAAATAAATGTTCTAGAGAAGGTTAACTCTTGAAGGACAGGAAGCGCTGATTTGAAAAGACGGGGTGAGCCTCTGTGCGTGGCTCCTCCGAAGTGCTGGGAACAAGATTAACACGTACCTGCCAACTGTCCCTATTTAAGAAGGACTGGCCCCAGGGTTGGTTTTTTGGATTTTTTTTTCTGAAGGCCAGGAGGGTGAGAGGGAGGGAGGAAGTGGGAAGGAAAGACCTCCTTCTCTCCACTCAGTCCCCTCAGATTTCTCTTCTAGCTCAGGATCTCCCAACATAATTAAAAGGCCATCCTCTTTCTTCCCCTCACTATCCCCACATACAGTTTTCAGATGCTGTGGAAATGAATGAATTTACCACTGGATGTTGTAGCATGCCCGATGTCTTTAGCTCTCATTAACATCAGTGGACAGCTAGCAGGATTAGGCCCATTATGTGCACTCCACGTGTGGTTAATTTGAGTAAAAAGAATGAACCGTGTGATATAAGACTGCATGTTTAAGAGCAATCTTAGTGATGATGCAAGTCCTGAGAGTGAATTTTGGCTTGTCCTAGTTCCCAAGATTAAAATAAACACACCCTTCAGCTATGCACAGTTTGAGTGTGTGTATAGATGAGTGTGCATATCTACTTCTGTAAAGGTGCAGTGAAAAATATAGGCTAAAAAAAATTTTAGTCAGAATTTATACTCATTTTCCTATGTTGTCTTTTTTTCATGTTATTTCTTTCCAACTCTGCTACAACAATGGATCTGTCTTCCCTAAAGACATTTTTCTGCAGTCCAATAAACTGAATTCTGTTTAACCAAGGCGAAGTCTGAGCGTGACATCATAGCAGGTAACAATGGAGTGCATCACTGCTCTCCCTGACCAGGCAGCAAACTTCAGGGCAGCATTTTAAAAGACCAATATGGGCCTGTATCTATGTTTACAGGCACATGTAAAATGCAATATGCATTCAGATAGTGGCATAAAACAGGAAAGACAAAGCACTGGGGGAATTTTGTTTCTATGCTCAAGTGTTATCTGAGAGCTTCATTCAAACCTGGGGAAAAAAAGTCAACCACCCCTCATGTGAACAAATCCTCCCTTTCTTCTCTAAACATGGGTCTCTGCCTTTCAGAACTGTATACTTGTATCTTTCCAATATATGTAAACAGTGTTACATGAAATGAAACACTAAAACAGAATTTCAAGCTATATTCAACAAATAATCTGGATAATCACCTGCTGGTTAACCTGTAGCTTTTTAAAATTAACGCCACCACTCTAATTGGACTTTCACTCCAGTTTTACTTATTTTGTTACTGTATTCAGTTTTAAAGCTTTTTGATTGTGAGTGTGTTAATCAAACATCTGAATGAAGAAACAAGTAATTTGAAAAACATACAAGAGAGAATTTTTAAGGAGTAACAGAGAAATACACACTATAAGTGTGTGTACACACACATACCCAAACACACCCTTTACCTTTTCTGAATTCTCTTTTAGCTTA
This sequence comes from Callaeas wilsoni, assembly GCA_013398955.1. Taxonomy (NCBI): domain Eukaryota; kingdom Metazoa; phylum Chordata; class Aves; order Passeriformes; family Callaeidae; genus Callaeas; species Callaeas wilsoni. The sequence continues at coordinate 9,553 of VWPU01009336.1, forward strand.
TATTTTCAAGCAAATTAAAGCATATGTTATTCTGAGTTTTGTATCTGACATCAAATCCTGCTGGTTAAAACTATTAGCATATTCAAATCAAGATAAAAGCTACTTGTATTCATTTACGAAGCAATTTCAAAATTACAAACAAGGCTGTATTTCACAAGCCTTTACACCACAATGAGCTAGGCCAAAGGAAATATTTCTTCCTGATTGCTTGGGATTATTATTATTATTAAATAAATAAATAAATGTGAAGTTAACTGTAATTCTACTGTAATATCTTTACCTGATTCTCTCTGGATTCTTGCCTATGGTTGTCATGGTAATTTGATAATTCTGGCTTGTTCGCTACACATTCTGTTTGTCTCACTGGATTTCCAGATTATTCAGAAAACTCTTTTTAAAAACCCTCCCTTCTCTCTCCCTCTGCCCCCATTCTGGGCTCAATCTTGCTTTTTTCATTCCTTCAGCATAGAGGAATGTGTGCTATTTTGCTACAAATCTGCTAGGGTGAAATTTTTTGCTCCACTTACCTGAAAATGGAGATAATGAGATAAGCATACATACTAGAGCTCTTCTTAAATTATCTTCCATAGTCTATGATAGGGGATAGAGACGAAACATGGAAAGATAACTGCATATAGATTACTTGCAAAGTACTTGGATCTTAATCCTATAGATATTATTTAGAGTTTAACTGCTGCATTTCTGACAGCAGAAACATGTATTTAACTGTTGCCTTTTCAAATGTGACAGACACATTTGTACCTAGAGTGAGAGTCAGAATATATTCTTTCTATACGACAGAGTAGAAGCAATATTTTTATTCAGGGGTTTCAGGTGACAATTTATGCCAAAAGAAACAAACTGATCATGCTTTGAATGCACCAGTGAAACTCAAAGAAAAATGCACACTGCTAAGTAATATTAGCTTGAGTGTGTAGTTACAAAAGGTTTATGTCATTGATATGTGCATATTTTAAAAGCACTCGGCATTCCATTAAGTATGCAAAATATATAGGTACATATTATAGATGTATACATAATATATATGTATGAAGGAACATAAAATTGCTTTTATGGGGGCAGGGGTTCTTCAGTTCTTCCCCAGACAGTACAGGATTTTGTGATAAAAGCGTGGAGTACCATTTGTACCTATGGTTACTCTAAATAATTTGCTTGAATATTACATCTCATGTTATTACCTTTCATAGTCCTTGTACATTTAGCCTCTACACTCTTCAAGAAAGAGTATGTATTTTATTCTGCTGGTCAATACCTCATACAAATGAAATCATATGAATCTCAAAGGATTCTTTCAAGGCAAGTAATTTACCATCATTATGAGCCATAACTAAAACTATGGTCCTATTTATTACAATTTTGACCCAGTAAATTCCACTATACACTGTCTTTACAATGTATCAATGGAATCTGCAGTCCCCCTGAATTAAAAGTATCTGTATCAAATAAAACTACCTGTATCAACGAAATCTACAAATTCTTCTGGGTGGCCTCTTTTGCTTACTTCTTTTTCTCTTTCTTGTACTGTAAAGCACATTTGGGATTTCTTACTAAGTCCTTTTGATGGCAACATGCTGTGGAATCTGCTAAACTCAGTAAGCATTCCAGCTGTGACAGCCCCTCTGTCCCAATCTATTGCCATAATCTAGGACATCAGTGACATCATCTGACAGTCTGTGACATCACCCTGTGAGTCACAAGACTAGTAAAGGTTGCTGTTGGTGTCACAGGTGGTATTTGTCAAGTGATTGCAATGTTCACACTCGATTTTAACTGTGAAAATGCTGCTAAAATAACCCCTTGTACCTATAAATTTACTTGGAATTTTTTCAACTGCACAAATCTTCTTCTTTGATTTTCAAATTTTCATTGTCAGTAAAATAAAAATTACATATTTTCTACAATTCCTATGTAGTGCAATAAAGCAGCAATGAACACATTTTCTCTTACATGCTAAAACCCACAATCACATGTAAATCACACGTAGGACATCTAATGTTAAAATGTTCTTAAATTTACTTTAAATTCCTATTTATTCATGTATTTCTGCAATGTAGACACTGCAGAAACTCAATAGACCATACACTTCATACTTAGCACAAAAATTATGCCCTCTCTTTTCTGAAAAGAAGACTGAGCAGGACAATGGTCTATTTTACATTCTGCCAACACCTAATTCGTTTTATGAAACACATCCAGTAGCATTTATTATTTGAGCAATCATAAATATTTACAAAGAAATTACAGTCTTAAAAGCAACCTACATGCTGATGCTTTTTTCTTTTCCTAGGATGTTGTTTGTTTACATACCTGCTAACTGTTAAAATTCAGTATCTGTAGTGATCTTACTTTTATTTGTGTAAATTAGTAAAGTCTTGCTGCACAAATTATCAAGGCTTTGCCATGCAATTGTACTAGGCTCAGCTATTTCATTTAAAAGTCAATGTGCTCCAGTCCAATTTTTTATTACTGTTATCTTTAGTTCTGTGAAGCCTTGGAACATTTCCCAGTCTGGATCTACAGAAAGTTTCCCAGGAAAATGTATAAAGAGCCTGTGTTCTGCTTTACTCTGCAGTGCCTATGTGCTTTTGGTGAGCTAGGTCTTTGAAGACCCAGCCCATGCATGGAGTCCAGTCAGGCTGAAAAATTTAGCAATTGAGATATTTTACAATCCAAAATCTCTTTTAAACAAAGGTGTGGTTTAGCAGGACTGGCTGGTTCTGACCTCTTTCAGCCTCTTATTATTGCAGCTGCTATGATGTAAGGCTGAGTATGGTAGAGCTAAAGTAGCTGAGGCTCAGGGAGAAATGCTGAGAACAGCTGTTTTACTGTAAACATTAACAAGGGTTTGACTTCATTTGCAAGCTGGGAGCATTCACAGTTTCTGCACAAATAATACTTCGGGAATTTGTTCTAGATGTTCACAGCACACACAAAAAAATTATCCCTTCTATACATTACTGCAGCTTTGAATGAAGCAAATTCTCTGCAGAGATGCATTCCATTAAAATCAACAGGGAATTTTTCACATTAATACACAGCTTCACACAGACGATACAGACATACACACAGGGAAAGAAGCAATATTTATCTGCTTTAGCTATTTCTAAAGCTCCTATCACATTAGTATCTAAGTGCCAATTAGATACCAAAAATACTCAGTTGTAGCAGACACTGATGTCTGCTGATTATTACAGAGCTACAAACAGAATTCTATCCAAGAGGGCAGAGAGGGATTTGAATGCTTTCCCCCTAGCTCGGTGCTGCAATTCATGAATGTTAGGAAACAAATTTCAGACCTCATTTCCTTCATTACATTCTCAAGGCTGCTTTATTCTGAAACAAATGAAAAATCTCAAAGTGACCTTTGCAGGGAGCGGGGGACATTCACTGACATCACATGCATCTGCATATGCACAGACAGGCATAGGGGCCGGATTCTCCAGACACTGAAAGCTGTTTTTTTGCCACATTATCAATGCAATGGAGTCTGTGAGGCAGCTCAGCCAGCTACTTGCGCATCAGCCAGTGCAGATATGACAAAGCCTCAGCTGGTTTGCAGCCACTGCAGGGACTGAAATGGCTCTTCCTTTCCTGAGTCCTTGTGAAAGGCATACGGTTTAGAAACGGCTGGGCCAAGCCTATTTCTCATTGATTACCAGTTACCAGAGTAGTTTCTTGGGTACAGTGGTAACTCCTGCAAAATTCAGTAGCTCTGTTGGTGTTACAGTTTACACAAGGGACCGCACTGGCAGGGAGACAGCCCTAGGATGATGCAAGGATGGCTCAAAGCTGCATTTTCACCACCCTCTCTGAAGCCTGCCAAGAACTGCTTGGCCAAAGCTGGGAGCCTGGGCAACAGTCCCTACTTACAGACTCCTTCTAGAAACTCCTCATATTAAATATAAAAGCTATATAAACCTTCACTATCTTCTTCATTTGCTACTATTACAGCTCACAGCTAAGTAGCATAAACTATGCTGTGCCCTTTCATAAAAGACCAAGGCAAGCTTGGAATCCAGAAAGGCCTGTTAAAATTCATCACTTCATCGTAAAGTTGTGCCCATGCTGTTGGATATGGAACCCTTCAAATCAGAAATAAAATTAACCAATTGGACATGTGACCTTTTTAATGTTCCCAGGACATTTTCCACAAATCTGGAAATACTGAATTTAGTATATCTCTCAAATTCAAAGCTAGTTAACTATATACTGTTCTTAAACTGTTCATGTTTATGCAGGATAAGGGTAGGTTTTAGGTGTCTGTCCTGTTTTAGTGTTCATCTCTTGTGCAGTGAAACAGCTACCATCTCCTCCTCCAGAGTGGCTGTGTTTCTTCAGATCATGATTTGTTTTTATATTTTGGGATGAAACAACATAAAACTCTGTCTACCTGGTACAGCTGTAAATAATGCTTGTCTTGCATCCCTGTATATAGTGGAAAACAAAAATATTCCAGGTGCCATTTATTCCTGACTTCAGGTATCTTTAAATCTCCAATTAGAGCTTCATCATCCATGTGTGACAATGGAGGCTTTGAAATGCACCTGGAACCATATCTCCTTCCTTCCTTCCTTCCTTCCTTCCTTCCTTCCTTCCTACAGGATTTCAGCCCTCTGGAACTACATCTGTTGTGAGTTACTTTTCCCTAGTCATACTTTTTATTGTACAAATGTTCAAAAAACTACTCTGTTGTTTGCCGAGATCTTGTAACCAAAACAAGGCCCCATCCCGTCCTCTTCCACTGCCCATGCCTGTAATTTCTTCTCAAACTGAATGCTGAATGGGGCTAAAGCCAGTATACTGTTATGTTTGGAACCAGGTTCAATCCAGGAAAATGATACAAATGAACCTGGGAAATAAGCTGCAGCTTGAGAAAGTAATAAAGCATGTTAGAGCGCTCATATGTAACTGGAGATGGAGGCGTTGCTTTCAGAACAGGGACTGGAAAGGACCTAGTGGCACCTGTGTAATTTGTGAACCACTGAAGCCAAATTCTTTCCTCTGTGTCTTGGCAAGCCCAGTGATCAGATGAGATGCGGTGGCCTGGCCAAAAAAGAGACTGCTCTGGCACTACAGAAAACTCTTCTTTAGCCAATTTTTCCTGTGCTAGTAGCTCTTCTCACCACCTCAAAAATGCTTCCTGAAGCACCAGCCCAAGCTCACTTTCTACAACTCGATGAAACATCTGTCACCACCACTAGAAACATTCAAACAAAGAGTGTGATGAGGCACCTTACAGCACTGGGCCGGCAAAGAATAACCGTGCTCAAGGCTGGCAGCACACATTAGGTCATTTTATCAAGGCGTAGTGATTCTGAAGGGCACTGAATGGTCTTTCCCAAAGCTTCCTGAGAAAACTAGGTACAAAAGTGTTTGCGTTATATTGAAATTCCTATTAAACATCCCTGTAAGTTGAAAACTTTGGTCTTGTTGTCTGTTCCCATTTACTAATCTCATCTAGAACGTTTCTTGCCTACAAACGTGCTAGACACACACAGCTGTCCACCAGAAAGCAGATGTAACCAACAAATTGGGTAACTCACAACACTAGCCCACAGTGGTATTCCTCTCTTAAAAACAGGACTGTTAAGGTATTTAGAGATCTGAGAGAGACTGACCTCTAAGCATACAACGCAACGCTATTGACTCACAATCCAAACTATAAATACTTTTAAAAAATTTCACCCATTCCTTGATTCGTCACAAATAAAACCTCATTTCTTAAAGAAGACACTGTATTTGAAAATCAGTCTGCCATTTCTGGCCCTCACTGCTGTCCTGCAACTCATATGTCACCACCATAGCCCACTTCCAAATGTTCTTCATGACAGTGAGACACCTCTGGTCATAAAGAGCTGCACATACATCCCTTCCTAGTGCTTCCTTTCAGAATGTCAAACCAGTCAGGTTTAAGGAAATCACTGCAAAACTGTAGAAGTTTAGGTCAGAAGCTGAACCCCCCAAAAGCTAATCATATTGCTCACATTGCTTACATGAATGTTCTATTTTAAAAAAAAGGGGGGGGAATGGGTGGAGGGGGGAAAGATTCCTGTGATTTTCCTCAAACATTTTTCAAAGTCAGTGTTTCTCCAAATATAATCCAAAACTTCATCTGGAAGGGTGTGTGTTTATTCCAATCCAGGCAATGTTTGGGGAAACACATAAAACACCAAACTGTATCACAAACGTTTTTTATTAGAAAAACAACTCCAATCTAGCTTGTTATCTGAAAATAGGCATAGTCAAGCTTCTGTAATGGGAAAATGGCTGCATTCTCTAACAGGTCAAAACAAAAATGTACCCTAGTCAAAGATAACGTCTGACCTGATTTTTGAAGCTTTTAATTTTAAAGCTGTCCAGAAGAGCCAACGGAATCATGGAGCACTTGTAAGAAGGAATACAAAAAACCCATCAGTGCTAAATACACTGGGAAGGGAAATATGATGGATACTGTGAATCTCTGAAATAGACTTTTGAGGTGATAGCCTGAGGATCAGGTCCAATATGGGAATTAGTTACCCAGAACTTCAACCCCACAGTACCAAAGTGAAAGGTACTGGGTTCCTAGAGGGGAGTTCAGAACCTCTTGTTCTGTGTCTAGATTCCCTATCTAGAGCATGGGAAAAATTAGGCATGTCTGAGTACGGTATCCAAAACATCTGTTTCTGCATTTTATCCAGTGACTATTTATATGAAATATTTAAGAAGCAGGCCAGGAAGGGAATCTAAGGCTTTATCTGTCAGATGGGTGCTTTAACCAGTACAGTCATGCTTTCTCTTATGCTTTCTCTACTCCCTGTGACCCCCCTTCTCTTTCTCTAGACCAGTGAACTTAAATTATTTTCCGCAGCATGGCACAGTTTCAATAGGAAGGGTGGAGAGTGCCTGCCTCCAAAACAGCTTGCAATCTGGTGGTCAGGCCGCTCTCCTGGGACTTGTGAGTCGGAGTCTCCTCACGCACAGAACATTCCTGTGCTCAGAGACAGGAAACAGTGAGGGTGCACTTGAGAACTCACCTTTTTTTCTCTTTTTTTTTGTAAACTGTAGCTGCTATGATACAGATAATAAAAGGAAATATTTAACAATAACCATGAGAATGACCAACACTTACAGACATCTTTAATCCTTGAGATTCCAAAGCAAACAATGGACTAAGTTGAAGCAACTTTGCCCCTTGGACTTAGCAGAAGCACCCAAAAATGCAGAAATGGGATTTGCTGTACTTCTTAAAATGTTGTAATGCATGTTTTTTTGTGAGCTAGATCAACTCTCTAGGCTGAGTCAGAAGAAAATTCTGCTTGCACAGTACCCTTTTCTGTCCACTCTATGAAGACTCACTAATACCATTTCAGCTTTAAACTTCTTCAGCTCCTTCTGCTCTTGGGCAAAACTACAGCAGTTGTACTTAAGCACTGTGCAGGACCTCAGAGGGGTCTTATCCACAGGTATGTACATTTGAATCACATGGCTTCCTGTGAGTTTATCATCTTCTGGGGCATCATGCAAGCAAGTGCACAAGACAGTAGATGAAGCAAACAATTTCAACTTGTTACTGGAAGTGCGGGAAAGAGCTTGAAGGAAGCAGAAAATAAAGCATACTGGATTTTGTCCCAGACAGTAAGAATTAATAACCTGACTTCTATCAGCATACCATGGGACCTACTGTAGCTACAGCTATGGCCAGTTGACTGCCAGGTTGTCAGTTTCACATGGATTTGACAGTTTTGCAGGTCAGTCCACTTTGAATCTACCTTAATTCCTACTCCATTTAAACAAAAGAAAAAGAGGAGGAATTTCTCAGTCTGCACAGCACAGCGCCTGCTGGCAAAATTCCACAGAGCTCATAGAACAGTAGGAAGGGAACTTTCCAGAAAACGGATGGCTCTTTTTGCAGCCAAAGCAACACTTGCTGCTCAGATAATGACAGCCAGTCAGTCCCAGGCTGTCTCTGTGCTGGAACCAGCCAGGAGTCTTAGCAGTGCAGGTCCTATTTCCAGGACTACTCCATCATCCCTCCAGCTCCTGCACTTACATGAGATACAGTTATGATGGCCCCTTGCTGTGCCTTCATTTGAGTCAGCCTTTCTGGGCCAATTGCTGTGCATTAGCAGACCTTGTATACTAAAGGAACATGAGCCAAACCTATCTCAGTTTCTAGTTTTTTGACTCAGGAAGTTTATGTAATGCAGGAAGTTATGGTTTCCCAAGTCCTTTCCATAAATAGCGTCTTTGGTGAGCATTTTGCTCCTCTATGACCCAATGGAATCACGGGCAGTTAGAATATAAATAACTTCATGTCTGTATTTAAATATTTTGCTGAATATGGGCCTAAGTAAGATGTATTTAAAGATAAAAAGATTCATAAAATTATGGATTGGCAACCTTTGTGCATACCTTAAAAAATTAAGAACTAGTGATATTTTTCTAATAGCGTCAACAACATTCTACACCAATTCCTTCTTTTTCCTATTTAAATGTAGAGTATTTAAGATTTGTGAAATATATGCTTTTACTTTAGGGTTTGCTGTAATTTTTGCTTTTGTATTTTTTTGCCATACAAACATATGTGATTTTCCATGCTACACGTAAAGGATGACCAGTTTTGGCTATGATAAAGGAGGACCTCCTCTAAAAGACCTCCCTTTACCAGAAAAAAATCTCTAGCACACAACAGGGGAGAAAAATGAATGTCACCTATTCTGGGTCAGCCAAGATTACATCCTAAAACCTTAGCATGTATTCTTTTTTCTCGATTCACACAAATTCCTAATGCTATATCTTATTATGGCATTAAAGATTTTGAATAATTTAGGTCTTGAATACCACTCAGTTTATCTCTCACAAGCAAAAACACAGAGATGGGCATATGGAGTAATATATTCTCACCACTTGTAATTATGAGCCTTTATCATAACAATGGCTACACAGAGAAAACACATATTCTCATTGCATCTTTGTGGACACGGCATTTTATATACCTGGGCATGCGACATGGGCTGCACACACTATTCCAATCTGAGGACCTTTGGGAAGGCGAGATGTGCCGACACTCCCTGAGCATACACCGAATAAGCAGAGAAGAACAACAGCACAAGAGCTATGCTCTGGCTCTGCCTCCCAGTAGCACCAGTCCCTGCAGCACGTGTTCCACTCTGACTTGTTTGTGTCACATAGCCTGTGTGTCTACAAACAGGACTTCAGCCAGCACTGTCCATCATCCTCTGCTTTGCAACTTTGATACATACACATGGTGCCTCTTGCTGCAACTTCTGCTTCTGCTGCTATTGGTTTGGATGGGATCAGACTTTGAGGAACTAACTTACACAGTGGGATGGGACACAAGGGTTCTCAATTACTAGAGCTTGGGGCTGCAGGACTCTCCCTCACCCTACATAAAGGGAGACTGTTTTGTTCAGAACAGAACACCTCTGCTACTTATCATCTAGCTTACTCCTATAGCAGAGCCTATCAAATACACATCTCTCCAGCAAATAGAGGATGGGAGAAGATGAGCATGCAAGGGGAGGACTTCTGCACATTCTACAGAGAGAGGATGGACAATGACTGCACAGCTTTAGATAAGGAATCACTCTGTGCAAACAGTTGGAGCCTGCCCAGCATGATGATGGGCTTTATCCTCATGTCCATAAGCACAGAGATCTGTTCACAAAGCCTGGACATTCCTGACTCCTGCAACCAGCTTTGCAGTGATAGAAAAATTAATTGTCAGCTGGCCAGCTCAGATGTGCTCAGGTCCACCATACCCAAATGGTGTGGACCAGTGTTGCCCTGAGATCTGTCGTGGTTTGACACTGGCCAAATGCCAGGCACCCACAAAAGCCACTCACTCACCCTTCCCTGATACAGCTGAACAGAGGAGAGAAAAATTTAATGAAGGGTTCATGAGCTGAGATAAGGACCAGGACAAAACACGCCAAGGGCAAAACAGGCTCGACTTAGCGCTACAAAGTGAGTTTATTACTAACAAAACCAGAGGAGGATAATGAGAAGTAAAACAAGCCCTTAAAAACACCTTTTCTTCGTGCAACCTCTGCTGCCTTCCCACTGACAGCATAGGGAGACAGGGAGTGGAGTCTTGGTCACTTCGTCACCCAAGGCTTGCTTCTGCTGCTCAGGGAGAGGAGTCCTTCCCTGTGAGACTATGGGGTCTCTCCCCTGGGAGACAGTTCTCTGTGAACTTTTCTGATGTGAGCTCAATCTCATGAGCAGCTGTCCTCTCAAAACTGCTGCGACATGGGTCTCTCTTTCCTCAGGGTGCAGTCCTCCGAGGACAGGCTTCTCCAGCCTGGAAGCAGGGACCCCTCGCTCTACCGGGTCTCCCACAGGCTCACAGCCTCCTCCAGGCATCCATCCATGAGCACCTCCCCCACGGGCTGCGGGTGGATCTCTGCATTCCCCGTGGATCCCCATGGGCTGCAGGGGCACAGCCGCTTCCACCATGGTCATCACCATGGCCTGCAGGGGAATCTCAGCTCCGGAGCCTGGAGCACCTCCTCCTCCTTCTTCACTGACCTTCGTGTCTCCGTGTTGTTTCCCTCACATATTCTCACCTCCTCCTCTTGTTTGGCTGGAATTAAAACTACACGACTACTTTTATTTTGATTTCTTATTAAATATGTAATCACAGAGGTGTTACCATCATCTCTAATTGACCCAGCCTTGGTCAGCAGTATGTCCATCTTCAGAGCCATCAGGGATTGTCTCTGCCAGACATGGTGGAAGCTTCTAGCAGCTTCTCACAGAAGCCACCTTTGTGGCCCACCCTCTGCTACGAAAAACCAGGCTGTGCAAAACCAACACAAGATCATAAGACAGTTTCCCAGAAAGTATGCTCAGAGGGAAAGAGGCCTAGGGATTAGCTAATTGTACCTGGTGCAGAGGGCCTTCAACAAAGTTATTCAGAAGAGATTTCACTTCCTGACCCATAGAACCTTGCTGAGTACAAGGAAGAATACAAGGACATCACGACACAATGTAAGCACTGAACATGAGATTCCTGTATTTTCTGCATTAGGATATTGATTACAGTTTGATCAGTGCTATCTATCTTGTGCTCTCCTCGTCATGCTGTCCTACCAGACAGGGAGGCAAACATGAGTATTTCATCAAGCACTAAACTCCTGATGGGCAGAGAATAAATGAGCTTTCGATCAACTCATCAAGGTTACCATGTCCTCCAAAACTTCTATACTGGGGCCCATGAGAGCCCTTCCATTCAGAATGAATGCTGCAAATAGAGTCCTACCTAGCAACATCTTAAAAGCACCAGGGTAGGCAGAGAGTCTAGCTTCTTAATGGGGAGACAAGCCAGAGTTTATTTTGCAACAGAACTCACAGCATGCTCAGAAAGTGCAAATATGTGAGTAAATGGCCACTACCAGTTGTCATATCTCTTCCCCATTTCTTGTAGCCACTCTTTCCACTCCTTGATTTCCCTCATGACCCAGCCCTTCAGCCTCTCATGAGTGATGTCTTATTCCCCAGGAATGTCCATGGGCTTCAGCCCCTAAAAGGAAGCCAAAGGCTAATTAGTGTGATTTTCCAGTCACTATGTTATGTGCATTTGGTGGGAGCTCTCTCCTACTATGCTAGAAAGCTTTTCTCCTGTCAATGCAGTGTCCCTCTGGGCACTGTAGGGACTTTCTCTCTCCACACAACATGACTATTTTGGCACAAACACGAAGCCCAGGATGGTGAGAGGAACATAACATAAAGAAAGTGCCAGCACCTAAAAATTCTGAAAAACATGAAAGGCCACATTATTGTAGGGCAGTATTCATTTTACAATTAGCTCATTACTTTGCAACAAAGCCCAAAGAGAGCAATAAACTATTTATCCTCAGCAAAGTAATTGAGGATTTGGGCACTAACAAGAATATAGCAGAAGGTTTGGGAGTCATGTAAAGACTTATTAACATGACAAAAAGGGACAGAAATACCTTTACATTTTGCTATCTCTCCTCCCATCAATTCCTGCTTCTCACTGTCCACCAGCAAGACACCAAGTTTTGCAAGGAAGCATCTGCACTTGCAAGGCCAGAACGCTTCTCAGGATATCTCTGGAGACCTGAAACTTCATAATGTCTAGCATAGGTTAAATCTTTACTGTTTGCCTATAAATCAAAGCAAGTTTTTCCTTCCCCAAGACCTATTCGTTTCCTCTTTAGCAGAAAACCTTGGCATAAATTAAGTTTGTATTTTGTATAGATGGGTGAGGGATGAGGAGATCAGCATGAAACAGGGGTTCATGGTATACAGATACACAAAATAGAACAAGGCAACTCTAATTTTAGCATAGTCTCATAAACTATGCTCATGCCTGAGTCAGGTAAACTACAATGTCCCAGGTTAAGTCTACTACTTCTCAAAAATATCAATAAATGTCCAGATCTTCCTCTTCAAACAACTGTCACATTAATTGGCAGATCATCCACTTCTGATGTAGTAGTCCAGTGCTGATATAGCTAGAAAATTAATTATATTTCTAATTAGTGGGGATATATGGTAACTATTAATTTAAAACTTCTGATCTAAGACAGAACACAAGTTAGTATTTTGTTCAAAATTTAGAACTTTTGAAAATCTCACCTAATATGGGTAATAATACCGTATACTGCAACAGAGATTCCAATTTGTTTTTTACATAAAAAAAGGAGCTGCCACTATATCTATTTTTAAAATCCAGTTATTTTAGTATCTTTGAATAAATTGACAATAAAACACTTAATGATCAACAGCACTACATAAATGCTAGCGAACTACAGAAGATAGAAACTCATAGAAATAGCAAGATAAAATGATTCCATTTTACACTTGCCATATGTGGGTTTGTTTCCTGCCAACTACCAAAATAAGTAAATTGTTTTGTTATGAGACTATGTTTCATACAAAGGTCTTCAGAAATGTCACAGTTTATAGTGACTAAAAATGCTGAAAGGAGATGAAAAAGATAATTTTTTCTGTTTTGAATGCTCTTGCTAACAAAATCTATTATACTGAATTCAAAAGCCCTTTAAAATATTATTTTGCAACAATTAGTCTGCTTAGTTTGTTTATTGATTTCCCTAAATACTGGCAGTGAAACAAAGCTGATCTCTGTCAGGGTTGTTTTTAATCAGTTGTGCCTTCTGAGTCCCATGTATCTATGTACATGCATCCTCCCTATTACAGTCTCAGACCTTACTGGGAAAGTTTTGCATTTGTCAAGAGCTGGTTAAACAGAGTGTTAGTTACCTCACACTTGATGTTAGGAGGCCTTGGTTTAGTTGCTTGTAACTGCCAAACTAGTCATTAGAATTTAAATTTTCTGTGCTGTTGTGCCTCAGGCTGATATATTTTATAACGTCAGCATAGATGTCTCTGTCTTTTCTGATAAATAACTTACAATGATACTGTTTTGTCAATGCTAAAAAATTCTTACACTTGTTTGCAGAAGTTTCAGTACCCTGATGCTTCGAAACTGCACACCAAATGCTAGAGTAGCCCTGGTAGAGAGAAATTTTTTTATGTTTCCTAGGCAATTTGTGCTGGTAAGGTGGAAAATAACCTGACATAATAAAGTCTACAATGGCTAGCTGTGCATACTCAGTACATATTAGAGATTAGTACATAAATTTTTTTATCATTTCATCCATACTGAGGACATCCTACTAAAGGCTGAGCTGGGCTGATTGGGGACTTCCTTTCCAAATACAGGAGACAGACTTTAGAGAGTTAGAGCAGAGGGTCTGTAGCCATTTGGCACTTACAGTACCAGGACACGGCTTCCCAAGTGCCATCATTCCTCAGATGTCAGCAAATAGTCAGGAAATCCCTTTGCAAAGTGGTTGTCTCATGTTGCCTTTAGAGCCTGGTTTAATAAAGCATAGCTGCCTGTTGTTAAGGTCAGTTAGCTCAAAAGGTAAAGGTCTGCACAAGCATATCTAAATTCAAGCTCCATTAATGGCCCATATGAAACTTACTGTGGTTCCACATGATGGAATAAACACAGGAGATTACACATAAAGAGATTTTATTAAAAGAATATTATGGCTGCAAAGTCAAACACTTCAAAATTCAAAATACTAAAATTCACATTGCCATGAAATCTTAATTAATTCTTTTCTGGTTGTTCATATAGAGCACCAGATGAGCAACATGGTTAAAACTGTGGCTACAATCAGGTCTCAGGAAAACAATTGCATTATTTACCTTGTACTTGGCAGAGGATGCTTACTTACTTGTTGCACTGAAGAGGGCTATGCAGCCTAAAAATAAGGACAACGATATCAATTTTTTATCAGCCATTCATGTACCATGCAAATATTTTGAAAAATAAAACCTAGTTTCATGAGTAATGCAAATCTTACCATCATCAAAAGTGCTTCATGATGCATGAATTTAGGGCTTTTCTTTGCCTCTTTTTATCTCAAAGAGATAGAAAATTGCTTCATGTTTCTAGGAGTGTGTGACTGGTACACCCTGCTCAAGACTCCTGATAGTATGGTTAGCATAACTAGCACCATTTTATGAGGCAAAGTCTTTCTCTGTGGCAGAGCGAGTTGTGTATGAGTTCCCTTTCCCCTCATGATCAGTTCCTGAAGGTCCTGTGAACCAAGCACACAAAGCAAACAGATTTCTTCTTCCCTCTTTGCCAGGGGATTCCTGGGCACCAGGCTAATTACTTCCTTCCCGTACTGGCCTGGAAGGTCCCAGGTCCCAGACATTGTCACAGGACAGGGAAGCCCAACAGCACACAGAGCACTGTCTACAAAATGAAGCAGTTGCAAGTCCTAAGTGGGGAACTTGGATAAGAACTGCTGATAGGCAGTGAGACACATGACCCCGCCATGGCCAAGGATGTCTCCACAGTCATTTGCTGCCTTCGAGGATTAAGTGAGTTGGATTCTTTATATGATTTTTGCGTCTAGGTTATACTGGTTATATCGACACAGTAAAATGTGTATTAAGATCTGGTCTGATCCGCAGAGGGTCTAGGTGACTAGAAACCATAAGTTGAGTTAGGGTCTAGATGATTTGAAATCATAAATTATATTATAAATTCTGATTAAGATATTTATAAATTGTACTATATTGATTCTGCTTGTAGAAATCCTGTGCAATTCTAATAACAAATTCTGTGCTATACGAGTCATAATATCATAATGAGAAAAGTTTTAATTGTAACTACAGTTCAGTGTCGTCATCACTGTGCCAAGGGTCCCTAAAAGAATCTGTCTGTCCCTTTAATGTGTGACAGTGTTTTAGTCCCATCAAAATTAGTAATAAATTATAATTATTGTGCTATGTAAACAATCAGTTTCATCCCGAAACAGAAGCTGGACTGTGAACTAAACTGTAAATTCACAATAGAAAAAAGCATAGGTGCTAGGTTATACATACACTGCATACACAGCAGCTTAAACTCTGGAAATTTCAGCTCTAACATGTAGTGACTTGGGCTTCATTTTCACCATTCTTGGTGTCACTTCTCCTTGATGGAATTATAGCTTTCACTTACAGTGTTGATTATTGATTTTACATAAGTCTGCATGCAAATAATTAAACTGATAATTCTGGCTTATACATGATTGATGAACATTAAAATACAGTGCCTCCTGAAGCTTGGAAATGTTTCTCTCCTAGTGACGTTACAATTGATCCTGAACTGGTCACCTGAAGTTTGATTCCATCATTTCATTAATGTTGTTTTCATCTTACTCACTATTGAACAGACTAGCTGTTCATAGATTATCACAGTAAATTTTCCAGAATCAATATTCTGGGTTCTTCTTCTGACAAAATAGGCACTCTTTGAAACAACCCATTGTCTTCCAATAAAAAATGTACATATCGAAGCAGCTCATTTTATTTGCCTGACCCTCAAGGATTAGGTACCTTAGCTTTCTGTACCGTGCCAGCAGAAAATTAAATGCCCCAATCAGAATCTCAAAAAGGATTAGTGGTGAGCTGCACAAAGATGCGTAATGGGAGAGAACTGTGAAATGCTCTTGAACCCAGGACTTGCATCTTAAAGGTGAGAACTCAGAGTATCAGGTTAGCGAGTCCTGCCCCTTCTTGTCTGCCATTTTTCTAGAACCATAAATCTTGTGCTCCTTTCAGCAAAAAGGCATAGAGCCAACAGGAAGAAAAGCACTGCTCCTACCTCAACCAGTTTGTTAACTGTTAGGGTAAGCTCTCGGGGAGGAAGAAGATGGCATAATTGAACCTTCTTAAGCAAACCACTGGCTTAGAGGGTAAGACAAGGGCTCTAGTACAAGGTAAAGTAACTACCATATAAAAGGTGGTTACATCCTACAATCTCATCTGAAGAAGAAATCAGTTATGATTCCTTTTGTAGTTTTCAGTCCTGAAACTATTGTATGGTATAAAAATCCATTGTTAACCAGTTGCAATATTCCTACCCAGAAGTGGCAGTATTTCAGCCATGAGTAAGCAGCCACCTGGGATGTATGTAACAGGAAAAAGGGGAGAGGATCTGATTATTTATGAAATATTTTTCTATCACCAGGATGAATGACAACAGCGAAAGGTAGTATTTTTTGCCCATCGTTTCATATGCTGCCTAAACAAAACAGGTAAATCATAATAATACCTTTCCACAACTTCCTTGTTCTTTCCCCTATGAGCAAATGCAGACATTTACAATGGGGTTAGCTTTGCTATCTTGATAGGAAGCCATCTGTCCAACAAGAAAACAAGAAAATTATCAGCAGAGTGGATTTTTACTTGGTGCTACAATGCTTTTCATATTAAAGTCATAAGCTCTCCCTTACAAGAGTGCATAATAAACTCAACAGGTAATTTGTATTTGAGGTTTGGCTTCTTCCCTTGTGACCATCTTTAACAGACACTTGATTTAAATTAACCGGAGGAATGACTGGCAACTAATACAGAGCCAGATACATTCTCTTACTCAATATTACCAGATACTTTATACTGTTTTTTTATATTTGAAAAGGCAGTGATGGTTTTCTTTACTTTTTTTTCCCCATTTCCCTTGCATTCTCTTTTCAATGAGCCGTAATAATCAGAGGAGTGGATTGAGAGCTGTCGCATAGAGACAGCCTCCCTCAGTACCTGCCCTGCATACTAATTAAGTGCTTCCAGTCTGCAGGCTGGGACATGGATTCAGTCTTACACGTCAGCCCAAGGCTGAAAATGAAAATGAAAAGCCATAAACCTCACTCAGCAGAATGGAAAGCATAAGGTTGCTCGGATGTTGTATTGTGCAAGTTACATTCATGAATGCAGTGAAAAGGACTAAAAGAATCTGGTGTGATAAAAAATGCAATGGATCAGGGAGATTTCTTAGGAGAGCCGGGGATGGATCTGAATTCCAGCTACTGATATGCTTTCATTTCATCTGCAATATCTGCCATCTCATTGTTCACTTCCCCTTTTATAAGTAACTGCTCAATATATTACATGCAACAGGAGTAGTTAGTACTGTACCTTGTGGCTCCCCACTATTAACCTTTTGTCATGTGGAAAATCTAACAGTTCTGCCTTTTAATCTGCATCTAATTCATAAAAGTATTACCTCATACCTGTGATTTTAATAGCCTTAATAACTTAGTCTGAAGCCTTGCCTGCGAGATTCATGATTAGTGAAGGTATAACTCCTTTGCTCTATAGTATCCCTTCCTACCCTGAACCAGCAGAGATCCAATGGTAAGACTGAAAACATCAGGCAGCCAGGAGTTTCCTGTGCAATTTCTGTGCAAAGAAGCTCAGACTAGGCAAAGTTAAAGCTGACCATTGAGCTGAGTGGAGAATGCAACCAGGGAGAGGTAAGGCACTGTTCTCAAGTACTGTATAACTTGGTTACGGAAGCCTGAGTTTGCTTCCTTGTTCAGAATCTGAGCAGGAGTGAGAGATTTTGGTTATTTACATTTTGTTTCAGTTGTGTCTGTCTCTTGCACCTGGAAAATAAGCTCTAGCTTCCCTGTTTTGCAAGCAGAAGCAGCTTGAGGTTCAAGTATTCTGTTGAAGAAAAAGAAGATGACATTTTTTCCTTCCAGCAAGGAATGTGGAAGAGCTCTGTTAATGTGCATGTTTACTACAGATCCAGAAGACATAAATCTCTTTTGATGAGCTGTTGGCAAACCAGAGCTAGGGTAGAAACGCCCTCCCACCTTTGCGGTGGAAAGATGCTGTGGATGTCACAATTCTAGGGTCTCTTCTGGGCATAAATCTGGCAAGCGGACTGCCCTGGAACGAGAGATTCCATCTGGATAAGCCTATTCTGATGACGTTTGATTTCTAAACCCCAGGATTGGATGCCCTCAATATTTTTTTTTCTTTAAAGGGGAAAAACCTCTGTGAGAATGAACACATTTTACCATGAAACTGATGCTATAAGATCTTCCCGGTGCACAAAGGAGCACTGTAGCCTGGCTGACAGTTTTCTGGGAGCCAGTTAATGTAAATGGTAGGCCATAGTGTACTGATTACAAAGTTTTCTCTAAGTTGGCATTTTTCTCCTGAGAAACATGGAAGTTCAAAACCAGTTCATTACCCTTTAGGGGTAGGGGAAGCAGGCAGAGCAATACCCTCCTTGGCTTATCTGAGAGCTTCTCAGTCTACTCAAAACCAAAAGAGAAGCATATCAAGAGGTGGAAAAGCAGACAAACACCCATTGAGAACTACAAAAGCATTTCCAGGGTGTGCAGAGGTGCAGTTAGAAAAGCAAAATCTTAGCTCGAAGTGAAATTGCCCAGAAATGTCAAAAAACACAAGAAAGTGTTCTTCAGGTATGTAAACAACAAGCAGAAACAGAAGGGATATACTGGCCCATTGTTAAACAGGAGAGATGAATCTGTCACCAAAAATGCTGAAAAGGAAGAGGTTCTCAGTGCTTTCTTCACATCTGTCTTTACCAGCACTGTTGAGGTGCACGCCTCGGGAACAAAAATCCAGGTTGATGCAAACACAAACCTACCATCAGTAAAGAAAGAGTTGGTATGTCAGCTATTAGAGAAGCTCGATCCCTACAAATTGATGGACCCTGACAATAATCACCCAAGGGTAAGAGAGCTGGCTGATATCATTGCAAGACTGTTCATTAGATCTTTGAGAAGTCATGGAGACCAAGGGGCATCCCAGAAGACTGGAAGAAGGCTAATGTCACCCTTATCTACAAGAACGGCTTAAAGAAGGTTTCAGGAAGTTATAGGCCCATTGACACCTTGTAGAGGCTGACCTGGAACAGAGGCTAGACAGAGTGAAAGGATAAAGGGTAGGGAGTTAGTGAAAGGCCTTCACAGGGTACACCTTGGGCAGTGCAGGAGTCTCGCAGAGACTACACCCAGGATGGACAATGGTCACACGTCTTTTTGACAGATATAAGTTTTGTCCATTTGCATATCAGAGGTTAATTGTCTAATTACAGCTTCAGGCAGTGGAGTCCCATTCTCCCAGTCTGCTCCCCCTCAACTCACTTTTGTTTACATTTCTCGGGGCCTAAGACAGTGAGGTGACCTTGATTCTCAGGCCTAGAGAGGAATTGTTGTGTCTGACAAAAATGGGAAAAGCAGTAGCTAACACTCTACATGGAGCTCAGAGTTACGGACTAAAGAACTGCAGGATTACAAACATATGAAAACATAAAGCTAAAATCCTAAGGCATCACAATCAATCTTACTTCAGTCCCTGGGAAAGTTATGAAAGAAAGTATTGTGGCAGCTATCACAAGTCAGATGAAACGTGATTGGGAAAAGCCAACATGGATTCACCACGTGCAAGTCATACTTGACAAACCTGATCACTTCCAATGACAAAGTAACCTGTTCAGCTGTTGTGGGGTGAGCAGTGGACATTGTCTACCTGGATTTTTCCAAGGCTTTTGAAATGGTTTCCCACAGCCTCCTCCTAGAGGAACTGATGTGATCTGTGTGGTGGGTGGGGAACTGGCCGACAGGTGGCACCCAGAGGGTAGTGGTGATTAGCTCCCTTTCAAACCGGCAACCTCTCACAAGTGGGGCTCCCCTGGGATTGATATGAGGCCCAACACTGTTTAGTATCTCCATAAGTGATCTGAAAGATGGGATCAAGTGTACCCTGCCAGAGTTTGCCGATGATACCAAACTGATCGGGGAAGTGCTTCAGAAGGGAGAGCCAACCCTGCAGGAAGATCTGGACGGGCCGGAAAACTGGGTTGACAAGAACCTTAGGAAGTTCAACAAGGACAAGTGTAAGGTCTTGCACTTGGAAAACATAATCCAGGAGTGCAGCACAGGCTGGTATCTACTGAGCTGGGGAGCAGCTCTGTTGAAGGGGGCCTGGGGGTCCTGGTGGACAAGAAGCTCAATCTGAAAGAACAGTGTGCTGCTACAGCAAAGGAATCCAACAGGATGCTGGGTTGCATCAAAAAGGGCAGCAGCAGCAGAGATAAAAAAGACATTCATTATCCCACTCTACCCAGTGTTTGCCAGGACACACCTGGAATACTGTGTTTAGTTTTGGTCCCTGCTATACAAAATAAAGATGTGGACAGGCTGGAGAGGGGTCCAGAGAAGGGCCACAAAGATGATCAAAGGGCTGGGAAGCCTTCTGTGTGAGGAAAGGCTAAGAGAGCTGAGTTTGTTCAGCATGAGCAAAGAAGGCTGAGAGGAGACGTTATCATCATATGCCAGTAGTTACAGGGCAAAGAAGATGGAGACTCTTTTTACAAGGAGTTCCATGGAAAAGGTGAGGGTTAATGGGTACAAGTTAATCCTGGGGAGATTTCTGTAAGACACAAGAGGAAAGTTTTCACAATGTGAACAATCAACCATTGGAATAGTCTCCCCAGAGAAGTTGTGGATTTGCCAGTGTTGGACAGTTTAAGATTCAGCTAAACAGAATGCTGGGCCACCTTGTCTAGTTCATACTTTTGCCAAAAAAGAGGTTAGGCCAGATGATCCTCAAGGTCCCCTTCCAACCTGGTAGTCTATGATTCTATTACTTATAGTTGCTCAGGGTTTTTTGACTGAAAACTAATCATGACTTTTGGAGCAGGCTAAAAGAAGAACACATTCATCAAAGTACATTTGGTCAGTATTGGATCAAGTCTTTGATGTGTTGATGGAAAACACACCAATTCCAAACTTCAAATGCTTATTTTGTACTTTAAACTCTCTTTCTCTGGTATAGATCATATCTAAAGTGCATATCATTCTTCAATATAAAATTAACAAAATAATGTAACCTGTGTATTCTGTTGTGGACATAGCTTGATTTCTGTCTACACTAAATTTTAGAAGCTGTTTAAGTACACGTAAACTAGAGCCCTTTGAGAACTCAAGTGGCCTCTGTCAAAGAAAGAATCTGAAATGGGGCAAAAGAAAGTCTTATTTTGACAGAGATTCTGAAAGTCATGTTTCCCAGAAGGCATGAACTACCCTACTGTAAAAATGATCTCTAATAAGCAAGTCCTCTAGATAACTAATGCACCTGCAGACATTAACAACAAAGATAAGATAAAACCATTGCCAAGCATTTAATGATCGCCTAAGGACTAATGAAGATCTGAAGGACTGCAACTTGAAAGGCAATGGTCACAGCCCACCGAGAACATGATGTACTTTCTTGTCTTACTGAGAAACAGCTGGAAATGATTCAGAGCCTAGAGACTCCAATTCATCCTGAATATTGAAAGGACGCATTACTGTTCTCTAGTAAAGTATGCAGAATTTCCTTCTACTGAGGTATCTGTCCTATCTGCAGAAATTTAAATCCAGTATATATATATTGTGTGTGTGCATTTGGGAAAAGAATACAGGAATTGAAACTCTTTCTCCTGGCAATGCCTTCCACGATTCACATTTTGACAATGGCCATGTATTACTCTTCAAGGATTTTTTCACAGATAAAGGCAGTTCGTCACAGAATATTCTGAATGGGAAAGGACGAGGATAATTGAACCCAACTCTTACCTGAAAGGCCCATACAGGGATCAAACCCACAACACTGGCATTATTAGCGCCATGTTCTAATCAACTGAGCTAATCTCAGGGGTTTAATGAAAAAGATACCAGAAGCAGAAGGGGACAAGACTTTGGTTCTGTTTCTAGTCAGAATCCTTACTCCTTTGAACGTTTTAAACCAAATTACTCGAAGAAAAGGCAAGACAAAGGATCATCACGAGAGAAATAAAATCACCTCCTCTCTGGCTTTAGATCTCTCACTCATAAATACAAATATATCTATATTCAACTTTGGTTTTGACCTTGGATATTGGGGCAATTTTCATTTATTTTAGAAGGGGCAAGAAGAGGAAGAATGGCAAGAGGGGTGCTGTTTTTTGCATTCTCTCTTGATTTGATCTGACAGATTCCTGTTGTCTTTGAAAGTAGCCAGTTCCTAAAAGAGGACTGCTAACTGCTGTTAATCCCAGAACTGGAAAGATTTCCTGCAAGAGCCAAGTTTCATTCAAGCCCTGAAAACAGGATGTGAATTCAGTGGCTTTCAGCTCTTCCTAAAAGTTGCCTGTCTTGGGCTGAAGAGATCTCAGTGAATCCAGTTTCTCAGATAAACAGAAAAGGAATTCTCATTTCTCTATTTAAGTTCCTATCCTAGCCCAGTCTCTGAGATATGAGTCAGAAATGTCTTCTGAGAGAAACCATCATGTCTAAAGGCCATCAGCAGCACAAAATATCAAAGGAATATTGAGGAAATGTTTGGACACTTCCCTAGATTTCCTTGAAAAATTCCAGATACTTCTGAACCCGAGAGCCAGCCATGAACCGCCATGAACCACAGTGAGTCTGTCTGGCCACAACTACTCAATAATTGGCAGCTACAAGTACTGAGAGAGCCAAAGAATAAACCTTTCCTCCAAACATGTTCAATTGTTTGGACACTGTCTCTAGGGGATGATGACACTTCTCTCAGTTTTATACTTGCCATCTTGCAGCCAAAACCACAACAAGACAGGATAGGATGCAGGAAATAAATCAGATGCCACCCTTTTCTGGAAATTATTTTTCTGCAGCAATTTGGCAACATTTTTAGGTTTGTGGACAGGAAAGTTGTTAGACTGAACAACTCAGGAGACAGGGAAAGGAACAAATTTCATCACTGGAATTGCTATGCATTCCTGCCCATCTTCTCCCACCCAGTTTAATATCTATTATCTCTCCTTCAGGGCTTTTTTAAAACTGTCTTTGAAAAAGCTACGTGAATGGTTGGGTGAGGAGACAGTACTGGATATCTGTGCCACCACATTTAGATGAATCTTTAATGAATGAAATCTTTAATGATTCTTTAATGTTTAGAATATGAACTAAGATTCCTATTAACATTTTCTTCCCCAAAGTAGTGATGTGCCTTGTTCTCCCAGAAGTTCTTTTCTGGTCTTTCCTATCTTCCTTATGTTTGCTTTCTGTCTAAAGAGGGTTTGATGCAGGCAGGCACAACAATCCTCAATTTGCACAATGGTCCGTGAACCACTGACCAGAAAGTGGTGCCTTAAACAAATCAAAACTAGGAAAAGTCTGTCTAAGAAGAACTGAACCTGTTACTTTCCAAAAAATACTCTGTGTGCTGTGACACAAATGAAAGTTACACTCACCCTCTACAGTATTTTTTTTTTTCCCACTGATCCAAATTTTTTTTATTGATAGAGCAAACCAATGAACAAACCAACCCAAGGTATCTGGTGTCAGCAAGTCAATTCCACCTGGCTAATTCTTTCTACTCATCCACTTTTTTGTTTTCTAGAAGGCACACTTAATACCACCTTTTAAAGCTTTACACAGAATGATTAAACTTAACTGTACACACCCGGTGGACAAAACAAAGACCTTGCTTTTCTTCTTTTTCTCCCCATGTCAAAACTCTTTCCCCCTCTTTCTGTATCTAAGCAAAAATGAAAAGGTTTTAATTGATCACTTGCTGTGAGTATACCTAGTTATAAATACACTTGCAAGGCATGTCACAGGTCAGTTTGAAAACCACCTGCAGAAGTATTCCCCTGAAAGAGGATAATGCCTGAATTTCTATGCACTGACAGGTATAGAAACAGTTTCCTGCCAGAGGAATGGGTGATAGATGAGTAGAATCTTAGCACCAATAGCCTGGAAGAAAATTGAAGTCAGAAGGTGAACTCTAGAGCTACCTGAACTATCAGCAATGGCTTCAAAGGCGTTCTCTTGCTTAAACATAATCTTTATAAGGTGGAGTTTCGAAAGCTAGGCCCTCAATTCTGAGGGGTTTATGATAGCAAGATGGGATCTATAGGTTTCAGAAATTTGGTGACCTAAAGTTGTCTTTAAACTTTGATTTCCCTTACACAAAGGAGTCATTTTCCTGGACTCTCATTTAGTCCAGAGAAAATGCTTCCTAGAAATTATAAGGCAGCAGTAACGGATTATTTGACATTTCCTTCATCAGTACCTCCAAAGACATCAGCTGATGGTATTTTGGCCAGGCCAGGCTGAGTGGCACATTGCTATAGTTGAATGATCCAGTCAGTCTAGATGCAAGAAACTTTTGTCCCTGAGACAGGATCCAAGGTTGTTGGACTAAACAGATCAAAAGATCCAATAGACTGTTGGAGCGCCTTGTCATCCTTTCTTTGCTCATATTACAGGAGTTGCTTTCCTTCATTTCTTCTGACAAAATCAAAACTTCTGCCACTGGAAGCACCTTAACCGTTTAGTGTCAGGGATAACACACATAAACCCCTTCCTGGTTCACTTTGCATTTAAATTCTCCCACTGTGTGAAAACAAGAAAGTAGATCCTTCATGCTGCTTGAACTAACAACCGTGACTTGTTAGACTACTAGAAAGAAGAGCTGAAAACTCTCTGCTTAGTAGGGGAGGCTATAAAATGGCAAATCAGGGATAGAGCGGAGAAGGAGTACATTCCTTCCAGGGAAGGGAAGAAGAAGCTAAAAAAGAAACCTGTAAGCCAAGGAGGCGGCCATGGCTTCCCTATAGCTTTCTTCTAGTCTTACTTTATAAGAGAATTCCTCCTTTGAAAGATTTCATGAAAAACACTGTATTGGCCACACCTACATGTGTTTTAGGAGATGCCCTATTTTTTTTAGGTTTAAATGGAGAGTCTTGAAAGACAAAGTTCTTAAGCTAAGAACTGTATCCTTGAATACAATGTATTCTGGATCCCTTAGGGAAAAGTTTTCAACTCCATATCCCGTTAATAGTTTTTAATGGCATAAAGGCAATATCTGTGTCCTGGAACGACAAACACTTGGAATGCATCTGCCATATTGAGAAAGGTCAAAATGTCAGGAACTTACCCTTTAGATTTTTTTTAAACATAACTTCTAATTTTACAAATTTATTTCTTCCATAAGAAAGGGTTCTTCTGAATACCAATCTCTAGTGCGACTATCTGAAAATAAAGTCTCTGATAAGTAAATTGGTTTCATTGCATTTAGACTGTAAATTCAATATCCTTCCCAGCAGCATTTATAAATAGGTACAACATTTACCTCTATGCAAATGTTCAGAATATTGTAGTAACTTATTTCAGACTTTTAAAAATAGACTGAATATTTTATTAGTAGCTCAGTTACTTCAAGAACTCTGTAAAAGCTAGAAAGTGGGAGAAGGTAATATTCTTGTCCCATTAGAATTGTTCAACTGTATTTTAAATTCCTCCTTACACCTCGAATTTGGGCTGCATTTTTCTTTTCTGGAGATAAAAATACTCATTTGTCTTAAATTACAATGTGAACTACTTCACTTAATGTTTTCCTTTACTATTTGTCTGGTTTGGAGTTTAATCATTACAACCCCTTTTAGGGTAGGATATGTTTTTATACTTCATACCATATTTAATAGTAGAGTCATCATAATTTAATAAAAATCTAAGATGATAAATGTTAATGTCTCAGCAAAATGTGTCTTAGAAACTGCTCTCTGCAAGAGAGCATGATAAAGATTATAAATTTATCTGTCCCATAATTTAAATGCATCCAAACTCTCAAATGCAGAAAAGCATATAGCAGTACTAAAGAGCAGTTCAGGAAGTGATGAAGTATATCATGCCTAGTTCAAACTTTAGAGGGAATGCAGTCAGTCAGCTGGTAACTCATCACAAAGCCATAGTTAGAAATTCAATTCTTGAGAGAGATGCTACCAAACTTTAATAAAATCAAACAACAAGAACTTGGGTTTATACTTCATCACTAAAACAGTAGTTTTATTAGTCATATCAATACCATGTGTCAGTTCAATCCTGGAACACAGAACGGAGAAGTACACTACAAGCACAAGAACATGCAGTTTCCATCTTCCACAAGTAATTTCTGAGGCCCCTATAACGACAGGGGATTTTTTAGGTTGAACTCAAATGACACTAAAGTGAAACATTCCTCATACAAGGAAAAGGCACCATCCACCCCAGTCTGCTCCCTCAAGAAGATCCTTGCCAACTTGACCACTAAAACAATTTTCATTCCGACTTGAAATCAGTGCACCAAAACTAAAATCCCATCAAAGCCCATGTCATGGCCAATCTCATCAGAGAAAGTTCAAAATGAAATTACAATACCAGAAAGGAGTGAAGAAAACAATAAATTTTTTCTCCTCTTCCTCAGGCAATGAATGGAAACTCAGAAGCATGTGACACATTAATTAAATACAACAAATCAATCTAATTACTACTAAAAGCTCATGATCCAGCAAGAGATAAAAGAACTTTATCTAATAAGTGAGTATGGGTGGGCTCAATCCTCTGTCCTTGCACATATCAGCCATAGAAACCCCTGGAGCCCATACTGAAACCTGGGCTTGAACAGATAGTCGCTTTGCTTACCTGGACGTGCCTGATATCCACAGGACAGAAACCATGCCAGTACTTAGCTTTTCCTTTTGCTTGTGCTGTTGTATCCCATTACCAGCTTTTCTGGCTTTAATCTCTTTTACTTAATACTTTTACAGCAAAGCTTGTGCCACCAAACACTTCCTGACATAGCTGTACATGGAGAGCAAACCTTCCTTTAGTGCACTTACAAAAATGACAGAAAACCAAATGCACAAAGTCTCATTTCACAAGCTTTGCTTTTTAACCTCATGACCATCTCTAGCCTGCTCTAACTTTACAAAGCTTCACCTTGCAAGCCATTAAGATTCTTTGCACCCATTACTGTATCTGGGAGACAGTTCCCGAAGTTCACTTTTCTGATGGCTTGAGAACTTCTTTCAACTTCCTGTCTAAAGGCATTATTGATTAATTCACATCCATCTGATCTTATCTTTTAACTTTAATTGTTCTTCTCCCTACTTGCTATTTACCCCCAAATGTATTTCCAGAAAGTAATCATATCCTCTTTGAATCTTCCTCTTGGTCAGCCAAACCAAGCCATGTTCTTGTAATCTCCTCTCAAAAGACTTTTTTACCATTCCATTAAAGGTCCTTGAAGACCTTTCCTGGGTTCGTTCCAGTTAAAATTCACTTTTTTTTCCAGTACAGAAAGTCAGTCTGATACCAGTAATCCAGATGAGATCTAACAGTATTTTGTCTTCATTGTATCAATATTTTCCTATATTCAAGGAGAAATCTGGGCTTGACATTTACGAGGCCTTCCTCATGGCTGAAAAATACTACCAGTGTATTTGTCTTATTAAACACAGAGGTTTAACTTCCTGCATCCCTGCAGGACCAATGAGCCTCCAGCTCACAGCAGAAGGTCTTAAATGCATGACTTTGCAGCATTAAATTTTTTTCCTGTTGTGATGATTCCTGCTGCCTGTCATGTCATTCTTTGTATCTCACAGGCAGATTCTCCTCAATATTACTAATACCTCCTAACTGTCCATTATCTGCAAATTTCATGAGCACAAACTGGGTTTTGAAATAGGGTCATTAATGAGAAATGAGTAAAGAGAATCAGTCACAAGATGAATTTTGAAAAATACCATAAATAAATTTTCTATGTTTTTACAACCTCTCTTTCCAAAAAAACTCACTGAAAGTCTTCAGATAGTTTTTAATTCCAAATCATGTCCTCTACTGCTTAAATAAAGATTTCCATGAACACAGTTTCAAATGTTTTGCTTAAATCCAGATCTATCAGATCCACTACACTGCACTTTTTGAAGAAAACCCTTATCCTATCAGAGAAAGATGAGGTTTGTCTGACATGATCTACTTTTGCTAAAATAATCTCATATTTTATCCCATTCTCTATTTACCTCTACTTCCATGATATTGATTGTTCCTTCCTTTCAAATGTTTTCTAAGACCTTGCACAACACCAAAGTCAAAACAACAATCCTGTAGTTTTCCCCTCTCTTTTTAAAAACAAACAAATTTTGATATATGCCAATCCCATTGTACCATCCCAGAACTGGAAGATTAATTAAAAATCCTTGCCAGTGGAGCTGCAATTTCAAATGCCAGTTCTTTCTGGCACATAATACAGGTTTTCTGTTTTCTCAGGTAAGAACTCTAAATTTTCTATATTCTTACACACTGGTGATAGTAATTTCTATTACCCTATCATTATTCCCATTGCGTATACGATCCTTGTCCTCTGAATGTAATTATCTTTATTCCCCATTTAATTCTCAAATCATGAAGGCCACACTTGCACCTTATAAAACCTCTTTTCATATTTAAATACAGTAGGTCACGAAAACAACAAAAGTACATGTCTTACATTAGCACTATGGTTAATGTGATATAAGAAATGGTCAACATAGTATAAAAGAGTATAAAGGAAACTCCATGAACATAATTGGTTCAGTGATACTAGAAGAGTATCACTGAAATCAGGAAAACATTCACAAGAAGGTATAATTCCCACCACTGCTTCCTACCAGAGGCATCAAGATTGTTGCAATTTTTCCATTTTGTGTGAAGAAAAAGTTATTACATTGGTTTCATTCCTTATTTCATGAAAGAAGGATGGAGGAAGAAGATATTGCAAAGGGAAATGAACATCTAAGTTTGATCCCATGAAATTTATCAAAGAAATAAAGTGTATGCCATGCAAAATGTAAGGTTATAGACTGAAAACAGAAGAGCACATGGATTCACTGGTTTGTTATATTTGCTTATTTTGTATTGCTTTCTTTTTACTATTACTATTCCATAAGAAAAGCCCATTTAAGTTCTTCCTGAGGCAGCATCAGAAAAAAGCCATCCCTATGCCATTATATGCATCTAAGAACAGGGAGAAATCACTAAAATTAAGTTCTTATTCTCTTTTTATTCAGAGAGTTATGACATTTCTTCTATCTGCCTTTTCAGCCCATAGAAATGTGAAATAAAATGTAGAGTTCTCACAGCTCTTCAATCATAGTTTTCCATCATCCTTGAGACTGGAGAACCGTCTACAAAATTTGGAGAAATGGCATCTCTTTTCTCTCATTCCAGCATCTCCAGGCTCCCATCAAGCTCTGCTCAGCCAACTTAGTATGCTTGGACAAACAAGGTAACTGATCAATCTGACAATTAGTTAAACATAATACCCTTTAAGATTTCTTCCAAGTTAACCTAAAACAGAACAAAGGAAATGAGGAACTGGGTCTAAATAATTCTTTTGAATGCAGAAACAGACCTTAAAAGAGGTATTTTTCTTCCACAATATTTTTAAAGCACTCTATAGCCATCTCAGAGAGATCTGCCTTCAGGATACTCTCTTCCTATTTAACTGCTTTGGCCTCTTTCTCATTCCCTTCGATCTCACTGTTCCCATTAAATAGTCACAGATGCTGCAGATACAAGCATTCACAAGCTTGTAAATTACAGCAGTAGTTTTGTTCATGTGTATTTGTTAGAATAAGTTTATAATTGCATGACCACATAGTATTTCTATGGTACTATTCCACTGCTCTATCCAGGCAGTGGCTTTTACACATTATCCATTTTCCACATGACTTCAAACATCTAAGAACTTGTAATTGAATTATTTCATAACAGTTTGAGGAAAATTTGCCCAGGAAGCCTACATTCTGTTTTTGCCCCTTCTGAATGCATCACTTAGTACTTTAAAATTCTTTTGAGGTATTTTTGTTAGTAAAATGCATTTTTTTTCCTCTAAATTCATAGGTCAGAAAATACCTTTAAAATTCTTTAGTGGGATCTCTGGCATATCACAGTCTATTAAATTTTATCTCATACTAAGGCTACTAACTTATTTTTCATGAATGCAAGAAAATAACCCCCAGTTCTGTTTTGATCTGAAGGTTATTCATATCTTTTTAGACAAACTTTCAAATCTTCATCTTAGGAGTTGAAGAATCTCCATCTTCCTCTGTAGTTTATTCCATCACTGTTAAAAAATTTTGAGTTTTGTTCCTAATGTGAATTTATTTGGATACAGGTTCCAGAACAAAAGGATGCTACTGTACTATGCCTATCTCCCCTAAAACGAAGAGCTCTTTAGAATGTCAGCTTTTCTCTACAGGAAAGTATTTATACATTGTAACCAAATCACTTCCGAACAATTTCTCTCCCCCTCTCTCTTAAGAAAAAGAGAAATAGGCAGACTGGGCTCTTCAGTTTTCAAAATACAAAGTAATTCTCCACAATTATTTCTGTGGCTCTCTATCCACTCAAAGTGCTCACCATTCTCTTTAAAATGCAAGTCTCGTAGTTATTCAGGATTCCAGTACTCATTCCATATGCAAAATTTAAATGACTTCTCAAGTGGTCCATTTCCAATTCAATTTACATATTTTTGCCAAATCATTACAGTAGGATCTCATGTTGACACATTTGCCCACTGTGACCTTGAAATCTTTTCAGAATCACTGTTTTCCAGGAAACAACTCCTCTTCCTACAGACGAACAGATAGCATGTTTTCTGCTCATAATTACATGATCTTGCTTCTGTCAGTGTTACAATGTAACTTCCTCTGAATGGCCATAACTTACTCAACCAGTCCAAGTGGTCCTGTAAGACTGCCCTGGCTTCACTCAGTACTCACTATTTCTCCTATTTTTATATTATCCGTGAATGTTACCAAATGCACTTAGTACCATTTATTTCTTAAAATAATGAGGAAAATGTGGATTAGCATTAGCCATCCACCAGCCTACTAATAGAACGTGTCAATCCTCGTGCAAGGTAAACTCCATTCATGATGACTCCCTGCTAACAACTACATTTTTGTCTTCCAAGTCCTTCAACCAGAGCAGCATGTGCCTTGTTAACACTGTATAAGGTTCATTCTTGAATTAGGGTGTTTTTTGTTAGTCCCAGTTCAACTCCTTATAAGAATTTGTATATATTTTCTCTATAAATTAGTAAACATATAAACGTCAAACAGACAGACTAGACTGATTTTCTGTACATCGACTTCAACTGGCATTCACTATAATTTCATTATTTAATTCCTTTTTTAAAAACAAATTCTTAGTAACTTTCAATTGCATTGGCATGGATTGATGCCAGGGTAACAGATCTATCATTACTTGGGACAGTCTGCTTACCTTCTAGAATGTAAACATAACCTTATTGCTCTCCCAGTGTCATGGAATAAATAATTAATTAGGGGGGAATTCAAATTCCATCATATGGACCTATGCTGATCTCTATAATAATAGGGTTCTAATCTTTAAATTCTTAGTACATGCTGCTGTCAGAGTCAGACTGCACTAATAAAATCACCAGTATAAATGCAATATAGGTCAGAGCATAGAAGTGAGTAAGATGCACTTTGCTAGTAGATATCGGATATATTTTATGATAGCAAAAGAACACCAGGACTCAGGTTTAATTACATGTTCTGCTAATTAAAGAGCTTCTTTCCCTCCTTTTCTGTTTACTGAACCTAGCTGGTGCCGTGCTCCTTATGTCCTGACAAATGTTGTACCCTCACCTGACCCATGACTATCCTTTCTTCCTCATTCTTTTTTAGGACAGGTAGCTTGATTTATCTACTCTATTCCCACTCTTAGCAAGAGGAAGCAGCTTTAAGAAGCAAGGAAAAAGGTTTTACAAGTTTTCCCTCTGGTACCATGGCACTCCAGAATAAGCGTCTGGAAAAGTCATGGTCCATGTTACTCTGAACAGAGAGTTTTTGGAAATGGACCATTTGTGCTCCCTTTATAAAGGGGATCCCTCAGGAGTAAGGAAGATGAGTAGAGACAGAGAATGCTCAGGGTATTTGGCAGCTAGATTCTGACAAGCCATTCCAGAATATTGAAAAACTGTTTTTCAGAGATTAACTGTTCAACCAAATAAATCTGAATCACCAGAGACACATACTGAGCTTGCTGAACAGAACTGTATATATTTTGCAAAACTGACATCTGTCAGAATTTGAGTATCTATTCACTGTGATTCATCTCCAAAATTTCACTCTTTTGACATAAATTGTGGCATCACTTCTTCCCATACATGTCATGTACAAAGCCTGTTAGTGTTAAAAGAAGGAAGAAAAGTAGGCTTAGAGTCTACATTCCACATTTCTGCTACTTTTTCCTAATTTAGAGAAAAATCCAGCAACTGTATGAATAATCAATGATGCCAGCTAAATAACATTTCTAATTATAAAAATTCTAGAAATAATCAAAGAATATTTTTTTCTCCCTGTGTGATTCTAGCTGTTAATTAGATGTGCCATTTTTTTCCATGTGACCATGACTGTAAACTTGCATGTCCATAAAATTTCTGTCTGCCAAGCTCACATTGTAATAGCTTTTGTAAATGTAACATCTCTATTAAAAAAACCCAGCAGTAAAGTCTGTTGTGTTTTGACAACACTTTGGGCTCAACACAAATTTGAAAGCCTGTGTTATTTCTTATGAAAGTACAGAGACCTTTTAGATCTGATTTCCTTTGACCAAAAAATGACATAATACTGCTTGGATGCTGTAAAATGGACTTCAAGGTGTGTTTAGCTCACTAGATGCTATGCAAGTCATTATCTTTCTGTAAATGAAAAACAAGTCAAAAATTTTGCACAGATGCCTCTGAATGTTGTTGAAAAGGTGCAGCATCAATCCTCTTCTTTTAATCAAACAAATATGAGATAGATGGTTGCAGGAAAATCTTTGAATTCCCAAAATATGCCATATGATGGTGTGAAATGCTACATTATTTCACAACTGTACTATCAATGTATACTGAACACCTACGAGAGAAATGTTTAAAGTGATTTTTAATGTAAATAACTTTATTCTCTTTATTTCCATCATTAGAACAAATGAAAAGATCCCTCCTCTCATTTTCTTTTGAAGTAGTAGGCAACATCTGCACGAACCTGGACACAATATTCTTTGCTTTTCTTTTCAGACACAAAATCAATAGCATTAAGTAGGAACCCGTTTTTCTCTATGGATACTTGTATCCATTATTGGATCATTTCTCATGTGCAATGAACCATCTGCTTTAACGTCAAAGTTGATTCTTTTAGTTGTTCCTTTAATTTTTTTCCTCTGTCTCTTCACTTGTAGTATCTAATATGAAACCACAAATTTAAATCTGTCTGAATGAGAGTATTCAGGGCAAAGTGCTTCAATCACTTTCAAATTGCTCATTTTGTGCTACACTGAAGATGATGTTCTTAGAAGAAAAGAAGGTTGCAACTTTCTATCAAGTTCAAGTCTTTGACTTCATTTCTTTCTTTTCTTCCTTTTTTTTAAAGGTGCAGTCACCAATTGATCTGTTATATTGTGGTTTTCAAAGATGAACTGAGAATGCTCTGAAAGGAGTTTGCAGTCGAAGAGCTGCAGGAAGACCTAGAGTAGGGAATTACATTTTCATTGTGGCTAACTTTCAACGACACTGAAGATGTCTCACTTGGAAGATCATCAAACCCATGTTTTCTCTTCTACTTCAACAGATAAAGCTTCATTCATTTGATGTAGAAACTCTGAAGAAACTAATTTTCATTTTGAAATAAGTGTGAATTCTTTTTATCCTGAGATTTAACAACTCTTGACAATGCTTACATTTCACTTCAGAAAAATGATCTGTTTTCATAACTTCAGTCTTTCCAATCACTTTTCCCAACTAAGTCTTTTAGTATTCCCTTTCTCAACCCAGGTTAATACACATGGAATTTTAGTAATAACTACTTCTAAGTTACCTGTTTGTTGTATTAATAAAAAACCTATCCCATTTACTAAAAATAAAATAAAAACAACCACTTCTTGAAGTTAACACTCTAAAGAATGGAAAAAAGATTTGCTAATCATGATCTTCAATGATTTATCTTCCATTAATTTCTAGGAGATCAAATCCATCCTTGATTACATGATACTCTTACCAATTTTCTCCTTCACTATATCTAACATTTAGCTCCATCTCTGTTCTCCCGTGACTAAGAATATAATAAATTCCACCTATAAGGCTTCCAACTCCATAACTATGCTTAGTACAAAGAAATTTTTTTTTGTTTGTTTGATAATATTTATTTCACAAAGATTTAAAGTACAAAAATTGAGAGCGGAATAAAAGTGAAACAAGGCCTAACTTCTGGAAAAGTATATTATTTGGTTCTTTCATTTTTTAAGAATTATGATTTTTTTTCAAGTCACTGTAGGTCTGAAACTTGTTTTTTATTAAACAGTTCACACACTGTTCTGTGACTTACCATGTTACTGGGCAATAACAATAATGCTCTAAGTTCTTATTTTGTAAATAAGGCAGTGGTAAGGCCTTGCAATGTCCTTAGGTGAGATGATACTTTACACAGACATCACAATTTTTACCTGAACTACAGATACGAGTTTCAGAATTCTGTTAGGCGGAGCCAAAAATTTCTAACTAAATTAGAAGTCAATTTGAAGCTCTCAATACAGTATTCTAAAAAGCTTGTGGAAGAAAAACATTAGAAAAGGAAAAATGAAGATGGCTTACAGTTGGTGGGTGACTTTTGCACTGAAAACATGAAAGTTACTTGTGGTTTAAATATCAACTGCACATGAAGTCTAGTAGTTTCTGCTCCCAACTTTACATGGATACAGAGACGCTCTTTCTGACAGTTGTATTACAAAAATCAGAATATCTCTTTCTTTTTTATAAAATGTTATTGAAGTGAATGTTGAAAGTCAATGCTGAAAAGTGCTTGGTTGCCATCACCATTGTCTAAAAAGTGTTTGACATAGACACAAGACTGGGACAGCCAGGGTTGGCGAAGGGCAAATTTCTGACATAAGATGCCACTGGAAAGTACCTTGAAAGCTCATCTCATCTATCTACTGTCCTGATGCAGGGCAAAAGTATCAGTAACATTTCTGAGCATAGGTAATGTGAACATAACAAACCCCAGTAACAGAGATTGGACATCATCTCTTCACAACATATTCTTGTGCTTCATTATTTCTACCTATTCCTCCCAATATCTAACCTGAATTTCTCTAGCTGCATTTTAAAACTCTTATTTCTTGTTCTATCTATGCTAAACATGGAGAAAAATTATTCTCCTTCTTCCTGGGGTAGCTTAGAAGCCTTATCTGAAGACATGTTTCACCTCAGTCTTTTCTCATAGACTAAACACCATCAGTTCTTCAAATTTTCCACATAAATCATGAGCACTCTCATTGTTCTCCTTTGGACTCCCTCCAGTTAACCCACCTCCTCTGTGAAGTGTAATCCTAATGCTAACTATAATATTCTGGGGAGACCTTACTGATGCTGAGTACTATAATTTCCTATGCCTTACAGGCTACATTTCCAGTTTTGCATCCAAAGGAGAGGTACTCTATCCCCCAGATCCTTTTTTAAAGGACTAACCAGCCATATTCCAAGCTGTTAAAGGTAACCTGACGTATTTAATCCACCTAAATATGAAACTTCTAATTTCTCCATATTGAACTGCATCCAATTCTCCAGACAGCTTCTCCAACCAGCCAAGACTATTTTAAATTTGAATTCCGTCCTTCAACTTGCTGTGATTAGCCTACTGCCATGTGTAAATGGAATAAACATACTTTGTACTCCCCAAGCCGCTATTGAAAATACCAAATAGTATGAGACACAGGAGAGATGCCCACTCAACCCAACTGATACAGCCCTCCAATTTGACAGCACTGATTATTTTTGCTATTTTGATACTACTGCTACTGATAACAATTGTTTGAGTATGCTATCTGAATAATTCTGCACTAATCTTACCATCATGATGTTCATATCAAGTGTTCCTGCTTTGCTTAGGAAAATGTGGCACATATATGACATGTAAAGATGGTCAGAAAACCTGCTGAAGTCAAGATACACAAAACTTATTACTGCTCTTCTGTTCACAGGTCTATTAGCCCAAAGCAGAAGGAAAACGGATTGGTTTGATGTGGGCTGCTCTCAACAGATCCATTCTGTCTGTCAACCATTTCTTTGCTATCTTCCAGATGTTTACATATAACTTATTTGATTATTTGCCCATTTTATTTGTTCTAGCATTTTTTTTAGGAATTGCAGTTAAAGTGGCTGATGAAAAATTCCTTGGCTTCTTCTTTTTCATCCTTTAAGCACTACATTTTTCCTTGTGCCATCTCTTAGAGCCTTAGCAAGCATCTCCTGTGTTATCAGAGATGCCTGCTGACAGCTTTAAATAGTTTTGGCCAGTGCCCTAAATAAGCTAGAGTCCATTTTGTTAGTCTGTAAGATCAAGGTCCTTAGTTTTACATAATAATTATATTTGCCACATGATTACAGCAGACACCTGTAGTGAATATTGAAACAAAAAAGGAATTAAATTGATCTAAGATATTACTAGTTCTCTCTCTCAGCTTAGTACAGAAAAGTTTCTCAGTCTTTCTCTTATTCCTTACAGAATTCAAGTAAAACTCCATAGTCATAAACTGTGATGTCCTTTATAAAAACAGATTTTTTAAGCTGGTCACTCGTAAAAGATTTCTTGCTCCTCCTAATTATAACTTCTTCTGTGCCTTGCTCTTTTTGATTTCTGTCCCCACTATTCCTAGTAATCTCACATAATTTTCATTTCCTCTATGACTCACGTTTGAGGTTAATGTATATGATTTCACCAGATGATTTCTTGTTATATACTTGCTATTCTTTCTTTGCATTGGGATCATTAAATTCCAAAGAGCATGTTTTTCATCAGGAAGTGCTTAATTCCTTTATTCCTTTAAATTTCTCTTCCATGACATGTGATCTCCCAATATCCTGAGTTTGCTAAAGTCTGCTTTCTTGAAATCCTTCTTCTTCTACTTTGCTGTTCTCCCTCCTTTCTTTCAAAAGGATCATGGATACTTTCATTTCATGTTCACACAAGTTCTCTTCCACTCTCATGTTCTCATCCACATCCTATTCACCACAAGGCTGCTATTCTAAACTCTCTAGTTGCTTCCTCTATTTTCTGTATCAAGGCTGTCACCACCAAAAAAAAAAAAAAAAAAAAAGTTCTCTCACTGTAAGCTATTATATTCCTTTCCAGCTGAAGTCTACATAAACATTTTTCCCTGTTTTTTTTAAGTTTTATGCCCTAGAGCATTTGGCTAGTTTCTCAAAGAAGGCAAAAACACCCCAAAAAAGTGCCACCTGACAAAAGCCAAAACTGAATTCAAGCCTTATACAACAGGTATTTCTGGATTGGGATTGCAGTGGAAATCACCCTGTTTTCTGATCAGGTGTGTGTATGCTCTTTCTGGACAAGCCACCATGTGTGCCCTCGTATTTCCATCAAATGAGCCATTTTAACAATCCACTACTATGTTAGTTGAGTTGGAGTTTCATATTAAGACTCCCAGCTTTTCTATTACTATTTTCTACTCCCAATTTCTATGTGTGAAGAATCATTTCTAGATCTGAAAGGAGAGCAGGCCATTGAGGCTTCAGATTGCCTGCCTAGCCTGTCATCAAAGGAAAAACACCTGTTCTCATGGAACTGTTCATATTAGATTTTTCAATGAAAACTCCAAACTTTTCCCAATGTGCATTCACCACTTGGGTTTTTTTTTTGCTGACTCTCAGTTTGAGATTTGGAGCTTGCTTCTATATACTCTAAGAGAAAGAGAATGGCACCTATATTCCAGATTTAGGAGCATTTGCTACACACAGATGAAAAATTGGAGGAATATTTGGTCTTAAAACTGGAAAATAGGTTAGAAATCTCAAGTTATTTTCTCACACTCCTACTTTTGTAGATACTGTGTTTACTAAGAAGGATAGGTATTTTTCATGTGCTTTAAATAAAGTACAGGTACAATCCTAGTGAAGACAAGAGAGCTATAGCATGAATCCACATTAATTGCTTGAAGTAAACGTTAAGATTAAAAACGTTTTTTGGTGGTGACAGTGCCTTGGTGTGTGAACTTTGGCAACTCATTTATCTGTCCTTTAATTTTTGGTTGCGCAGGTGCAAAATGACTACAACAAAAGTTATCAAATTCATACAGTGTTTGTCTTAGAGAATATTTATAAGCTCAAAAAGGTCCCTAGATGATAAATGCTACAGAAAGCAAAGGATTTTTATTAATGATGCCTACTCAGAATGATGCTTGTATCTTAATGATAACTTCATCCCTAAAATCACTAAAAGAAGATTTAAAAGCTTACAGAAAATGTTGAAATGAGGCAAATTTTCTCTCATCTCTGTGGAGCAGCAGCATTGAGAGCTCCAGCGCACATCTGTCATCTGGAGGCCAAGCAGGCCTTCCACGATTCCAGGAAATCAATTCCAAAGACTGTAGATTGTCAGTTGCTTGTACACTGGAGGCCATCCAGGCAGCAGATTAAATTTTATGAGAAAATTGTAGCAGGCTCTAGACTGCATGTAATGGAGACCCTCAATGACCTTTCCAAGGACTTGGGAAATATGCATTGAAATTGCCAGTGGGCTCTTTTGTAGCACCAAAACTGCATACTGAATTTCTCTTACTCATCACACAGGGTCATTCATAACTGAGCTGTTTCTGAAGAGGAAAAACAAACCAGAAAATGTAATCACTATCTTTTCTTCTTGCAGAAAATGTACGAGGTTACCAGAGATGCATTATCCATATAACAAAAAAAAAAAAAAAAAAAAATAAAAAAAATTGATACTTCTGAAAGCCACAGTCTTTAGCAGCATTTAATGGGGCGACTGTTCCTGAATCTTTCACCCCTGAGAGATTTCAGCAGAATACACAAAACATTGGCCAAAATGATTGCTGATTGCAGAAGGTTGATTTAGACAAGTAACAGTTTCAGTTTTGTTGTTTTATTTAGACTGTTAACCACCCCCTGGTTTCTAGGTTTCATTTTTTCTAGAGTAGTCCTTGACTGTTCAAACTGCAAATGTGACCCTTTCAGTGCTGCTGACCTGGAGGTTCAGGCTACAGTATGCAACTCTCCTTGTCATGAACAGAAAAGTTGCACATACACAAAGAATGTAAACCCCTTAAAAATATAGATGAGCCGCATGAAATCCTGTTTCTTACTTCTGACCAGCCTACGGTTTCAAAAACTGGGGAGTTAACACTCCTGACTTCTACTTTCCCATTTATCAGTGGCAAGGTGGGCTGGTCATTTTATCTCACTCCTTAATAGTATTTCTACTCTTTAGGAAAGCTGCATGGCTTAACATATATTTGTTTGTTTGTTTGTTTTTTTAATCTATTAGAAAAGATTTTCAGGGCATTTTAAGCAGATGGAATGAGTAGATTTGTTGGTGTGGAGTGCAGTTGTGCTTCTCTGAATAGCTCCTTTACATTCACTATGACAGATAAACATGTCCTTTTGCTTTGCTTAAAGATCATATGGAATTATATCCCAAGCTGCCCACAACCTAGGGTTTTGCATTTAGTTTCAAAGCAGCTTTTAGGGCATCAGACTAAGGAAGTTTTTGGTGTCACAGCAAGGCTCTACAATCTCTGTAAGGCACATGATCAGAGAGGGAAGTGGTGAACAGGAACTGCCCTTACTATTCTCATGTTTTGTTGGCTCTGCCACAGACTTCCTATATGACCTTGACCAAGTTTTTAAAACTATTTCCTAATTCCCTGTACTGTATTCTGGGGTAATAATTCTCCATGTTAGAAGTATCTGAATAAAAAATTGTTGTTAAATGTCTTTTATGCTAAGACTTCTAAGTAATACACTCTTTCAAAGAAAATTACCTTTCTGCTAAAGGAGCAGTTGCTCTCTTGTTTATATTTTCAACTTTAACAGAGATCTTGTTCTGATACATCTGTATATTGCACCTTATGCTTTCACTTACACATCAGTACTTTTCTGCCACTTATATTAGATATTTTTACAAACATTTAGAACAGGTATAACATGTTTGGTGCTAGCTACTGTAGAATTAGATCTCCTACGTTCTGGGAAGGAAAGATGGGGAGAAAGGAATGGAGCAGCAATCCTTGCACACACACAAAGAGGAAATCTATGTGCTAAAAGACTGAAGAATGGAATGAAACGTATATGAATATAAAGAGTAGACTTTCAAAGACTGTTTTAGCCACAGGCCTTTTCATGTCAGATATCTGGTGTATCCAGGCTGTCGAAAGCAAAGCAGGAATTTCTAGGATTGATTCTTATCCCTTTGACTCATCCCTTTCCTTTGCCCATTTGCTCTCGTAAGACAGGTCCAGAGTGTGCAACAGGAAACCAAGCAAAAACAATACAAGAAAAACACATTTTAATTTTAGCCACACAGCTGCTTCTGGGTTCTTTAAATACGCTCCTCTCTAAGTGCTTCCATACACCAAGATATCCAAGAGCTCTAGACAGGCTGAGTCTCAACTGCAAACTCATTCCACAACTAATCTCTGTCTGGCATTGTTACAGCAATCAAACCAAGCTGGTCAAATGCCCAGTTGGGGCAAACTGGGTGCTTATCCAAGGGCTCTCTATTAGGTGACTTGAAATGATGAGCTACAGTGTCCAAGTTCTTTGGGCAGAGACAAGTTTGAGGATAGAGATTAAACACAACCTCTTTTTTTCCTTATCCTCGCCTTCTGCACATTAATACACAGCATAAGAAACCAAAAATATCTTTTGAAGGCATGCTTGTGAGTGACACTGTGCCCTAGTATAACGTGACAGGTGACCTACTCTCCTTGTTCCAGGCTGCATGTAGCCTTGCTGTCTGGAAAACTATCTGGGGAATTTAAGGCCTACCAGGAGAAAAATGGGAAATCTAAAAGCTCAGTCACATACTCAGCTCTTCGTCTTGGATTGTTTTTTTCCCTACGGCTTTTGAAGGTGAAAAAAACCACCTCTGAACTCCACAGGTTTTTTACTGCCATCGTGTGGAGAATTTCCATTAAAAAAAAAAGGAGAAAAACTGTCTTCCCTGACAAGATATGATTTTTCCTGCCCTTGGCAAAACTGAAAGAATCTAATTCAGTCTTACATCTACACAGAGCTAGTCCTGGAGCCTCAAATGCCATAACATCTGGTAAATATTCAACTGTCCTTAGAACATTTTGCTTTTGCCCTATTGAAGCAGTTTATTTGTTGGCATAGCAGTGCAGGACAAGATTGTGACAGCCTGGGTATGCTTGTCATTTCTGATATTCCATTACAGGTTTCTTTCTCTGGTCTGCAGGAACATACAAGCACTTAATAACAATGCTGTTTCTCTCCATGCAGCAATGCTACAAAGAAAAACAATATTACAGCAGGGTATCACAAATCCAATTACATAAATTATCTTGGGATCAGAAATACACATTTTTCAGGCACTCCTCATTCCCACTATGCAATCCTCCATTTTATCTGACCACTATAACAATCACATTTGAGAAATCTGACAAACATAAAACTGTTCTGGAAGGTTGGAAATTTAGAGGGATACATTAATTTTAATGAAAGAAGAGGAGTATTTCTACATTCCAGGAAAGTCCAAGATTTCAAAAGTTTTCAACAAAACCAATGACTGTATTTCAATTAGGAACGTCACCACATTTTATACCTATTTTATTTCTTTTTAATTCTGTACTGTACTGATTAACATTGTATTTACAAATAAACTATGTAATTTTTCAGTGAGCCTTTCAGAGATATTGACAGATTTTCCTTAAAGGTTTTCCTTGTATTAAATCAATATAATCTGAAAGACAATTATTGTCAGAACATTTCATAGAAACTCTGTTATTTTCCCAAAGACATACAAACAAGTGGTCCCATTTTCGAGACTGGTGAGCCCTCGGTAGCTCCTCATAAATTCATCACAACAGAAATCAGCCTTGCACGTAGATCAGAAATCCAATTTGTGTCTTCTGTCCATACTGCTATATCACTTGAAATAAAAACTGGTTTTTAGTTTCTCCCTGACCACAGGTTGCAAACAGTAATTAGGGACCTCAGCAAGGTCCATAAATGACTCCAGAACAAAAGCACGTTTTAATTGATTCTGACATCCTCTTAACAAGGCTTCTTCAGAAGAGCTGCTACATCCACCAAGTTTAAGAAGTCGGTCTGAAAATCTTTGAAGTATTACCACCAAGGCACCACCTTTTTCTAGCGTCATAAAAATCTGTTCAGATTTGGCTACATTATACACAGTCCACTGTAAAAATCAGCACTTAGCAGATTTTTTTGATCTGCTCCTATAAGCCCTCACAATTCCTGTAGCACTTGACACAAACGGTTCAGTGTTTTGCTGGGATAGTCCGTGCAGTGCAGGTTTCTAAGTTAAAGGTAAAATATATCCTGCTACTGTTCACTACAATAGGGGAACATACTTTGCCCTGCAAGCCAAGAGCCAGTTCTATATTTGTCTTTCAGATGGTTCTAGTAATTCTGAACATTTCACAATCATTCTGTTAGGCAAAGCTTCAACCACTACTAAGAGAACCCCCACACACCAGATTAGTTCAGCCATCTAACACAACAAGCCCACAGGGAAAGCAACTGAGTCACAGTGGCATCTGAGCTTCTCGGAAAGCCTACGTCCAGTCTATACCCTTGGCTCATCTATCCCTACTGTGAGGCACAGCACATGGCTGTATCAATGTTACCACATCATATGATCTCCTACTGACTAGTCTGTAGGAAATGTAATCCTTCTATGTGCAACTAATATGGTTGGTCTTTAATCCTCCACAGCACAGGTCTGTACCAAAGGTTCAAGATTCAAGTTCTTTTCTGCATGAAGTACATTTTTTATCCTTGCATATAAAGTTACAAATTCTTGCCTTTTCCTTTGCTTGCAAAAATGATGAAAATAACAGGCCAAAATCTTTACCAAAATCACAATCTCAAACACAGCCATGTCAAATATAGTTCCCAAAAACTAGGAAAATACAGATTTGAGATCACCAATTCATCCTTAGTTCTGCTATGTTACACATTTATGATATCAGGATTTCTTTAATTACCTACTGAGATCTTAGTGTTTTTCTGCCAGACAAGGTGTCATTCAGCTGAATGATTAAACTGTAGCAGGAATAAAACATGCAGAGAATTAGGCTGTTATTTGCAGTATTCCTATCTCGTATTAGTTGCCCTTGGTACATAAATAAAGAATCACAGACTCACAGAATATTCTGAGTTGGAAGGAGCCCACAAGGATCATTGAAATCCCACTACTGACCCTGCACAGGAGAGTCCCAAGAATCACACATTTACCTAAACAAATAACGTTATTTTAAAGTAAGATTTGTGACTCCTTTCGTAATCCTATGTAAATTAGACAAAGGCCTTTTCACCCTGAGAGAAAGTGCATAGGCAGTCCTTGATTGGACCAAGTGTCCTTCTCTACATGCTGTACTCCAAAGAGACTCACGACACCCGGTGGTTATTAGAAGTAACGCGCGCATACAGAAGCCACGTAGAACGTGAAGATGCTTATCTCAAGTCTCAGGTTCAC
This sequence comes from Callaeas wilsoni, assembly GCA_013398955.1. Taxonomy (NCBI): domain Eukaryota; kingdom Metazoa; phylum Chordata; class Aves; order Passeriformes; family Callaeidae; genus Callaeas; species Callaeas wilsoni. Next base: position 53,267 of record VWPU01009336.1, read on the forward strand.
GAAACTGAGATGCAACTAGAAAAATGAAGACATTGGACAAGTTACAATCCATATTAAAGAGTCTGTAGAGATGGTCTTAGCAAACTCAACACTTACGAAAAAAACTCCCAAAGCCGCCACCAACATCTGAGATACAAACCCAAATAATTTTTGAACTCCAGGAAAACATGACATCTAGCTTACTTTGGAGCAAATAGTAGCTCTTAGATGCCAACAGTGTAAATTCTGTAGATTTTTCCACCAGAAAAAACCACTGTCATGAGGAGATTTCCCAGACAGCATTGCAGTGATTAAGTACAGCTATCCTTCTACACGCTGTAGCTTTCCACACTATATTGAAGACTAGACGGAGAAGATGAGTGAGCTGGAAAAGTGAGGGAACACAAAAGGGCTTGATGGTCTCCAGAGTACTCTGGACTGCTACAAGGCTCTGATGCTGCAAGGGTTAAAAGCAGTCACTGGGGCTGCTCTTTTGCACAGCTATCCCAAATCCTCAGTTGGCCCAAAAGTCTAGGAGTTGCAAAGGGAATATTAAATCCACCTTTGCTCTCCTCCAACATAAAACAGTACACAAGAGTGTAAGAGCATCAGAAGTGCTTTATTCTTGATATGCCATCTCTGCTAATAATTTGTTATTTTTAAATTAACATCATTCTGCCTTCTCTTAAATTGGACACATTTTTGGTAAAGATGAAGTTGCAGATGGATATAACAGTATGAAAGATGTGTACTTTGAAAAGAATACATACCTAAAGTTGAAATTTAGAAGAAAAGGAGCCATTACTAAAATACTTTAATTAGAGAAAAATCTTGTTAAGTCAACTGCTGGGTGAAATTCTATGACCTGTGATAGACTGCAGGTCAGAGCACATGATCACACAGTGTTTCCTGCTTTGATATTTATTAAATAAGATACTAATTATTAACAAAATCCATACGCGGAATATCTTTTCAAAGAGATTTTGAGCTTTAATATTGCTTTAGTGTCCAACAACACACTTCATCTGCATGAATTCATTCTTTTGTTGAGACCAATGAAAACTTAAAAGGCATCATTTGAACAATATTGTCCTATTTATATAGTAAAATTACAGAAGTGAATAACAGAAGGAACAAAGATACCTGTATTAAAATATCATAAAAATTAGACGGGTTCAATGAAGTGAGATGAGTAAGGCTATTTATTTGCAAACTAACTTAATACAATATAGTACTTGTTAAATTGTATTTTGTCTGTGATAGCAAAACAAAGCAGCGAGTATATGAAGAAAAAAGATTGAGTTCATAGTGTTTTCAGACCTAACCTTTCCAGTTCAGACAGTGTAATATGAAACCACATTCTTCTGACCTGGTTACGCTTTACTTCCAAAGTTTGCCAACCATTTCCTTCTACTGCTGCGTTAGGACAAAAGATTCTTTGTCCCATAAGCATTTATGAACTCCATGCATCAACACCTTTATTAATTGTTCAGTAAGCACACAAGACCTATTATTTAACCACCTTGTTGGATAAAAACTTGCCTTTGTCCCTCTTAAGCCATGAAAGATGATTTCAGCATCTTCTCCTGAAAGAAGAGATTCAACACCTTCTTTTAATAAGTGTTGAAACACCTACGCTGAAAAAACATGCAGTCATACTTCACTCACATTCTTTTCACTCTTTTCCTGTTGTATGACCACAATAAACAGGGAAGTGAACAAAAAGTTAATACTTATTTGTCAAAACACTTACCTTTAGGATAAACAAATCAACCACTGTATAACATAAGGAAAAAGGAAAACATCCTGTTGCCACTGACTGTAACCACTGAACTCACACAGCAAATAAGACCTTGGATCAATGAAGAATCAAATGAAAGAAAAAGGGAGAGAAAGGGCAATGACAGAAATATTATTAAAACTACAAAAAGGGCATATTTGGAGGAAGAAGAATTCAGATGATAACGCTCAATATAAACCTAAGGTTTAATTCAACTTAATTCAGGGACAATTCAGGTAATAAGATTTAATTTATTTAGAACGGAGATTTACCTTGACTATCCAAGAAAACTTCTCTATTAAACAATATAGTATTTATATTCTCTTACCTGCTGCCCCGTGGGTGAAGGCCTGGTATCACATATTCCAAATCTGTTCTGAATCACCTGAACTGAACAGCAGGTTGTCTGTCCCAAACACAGGCTACTTGCTCTCTGGTGAGCTGTTTTCACTGGGCACCCACACATGCTCTATATCCTGAGAAATCTGGCTGCTGTGGAGGACAGTAAGGGTTGTTTCTGGGTATAAGGCAACCCTGGACCATGCCTGTGCAAATAAGATGATACAACAACATTCTTAGCATGCTTTTCCTCAGAACTCAAAACTCCTGAACAGTAAGGGATCCAAATCCAGGGTCTAGAGATCACACATCTCACATCACAGTTTAGATGTAATCGGAGCCAACTCTGGCATTTCAATGCTCAAAAATACATCCTAAGAATAAGAGTCACTAGTGTTCTCTCACAGCATTTCAGATTGGTAGGACTGGAACCCACCATTGCCATATTTTTTAAAATGACGGTGTCATTTCACGTAATCTCAGACATTTTTGTATTGCATTTTGCACCGCTTGTTTATGAAACAGTTGTTTATGAGACTATGCTGAGATTAAAGGTCCTTCGCTTTTTCATTCAGGAATTTCTTAGATCTTATTGATCTCTTTAATCAGTATATTTCAGGTTCTTTAACAAGACCATCATAAATTTCCATTTCTGTTTAAGGAATTCATTGCGTCTTTGTTCAGGTCTTCCACACAGCCTTTTCCATTTTCTCTAATGAAATGGCTTTCATGTTCAAATGCAAAATATTCTGACAGATTTCTGGGTGCTAGTAGCATTTATGCAGTTCTCAGAACAAGAATAGCTACTCTAGTTATATTCATTGAACCAGGGACTCACTTCCTCCTATTTATTTGCCCTTGGTTTATATGCAGTCCACAGAAACCAAATCCACGTATTTCACACTTCCCAACCATGTAAAAGTTGGTTGGGTTTTTTGTTTTTACTCCTGACGGGATGAAGTGATTCCTCCCCTGTACTTCAGCACTGGTGAAATCACACCTCAAGTTCTGGGTCCAGTTCTGGGTCCCTCCATTCCGGAAAGGACACTGAGGTGCTGGAGTGAGTCCAGAGAAGGGCAATGAAGCTGGTGAAGGATCTAGAGCACAAATTCTGTGAGGAGCAGCAGGGGGTGTTTAGCCCAGAAAAGAAGGAGACTCGGGGGTGACCTTATCACTCTCACAAGGAGACTGAAAGGAGGCTGTAGCCATGTGGGGGTTCGCCTCTTCTCCCAGCAACCAGAGACAGCACAAGAGGACACAGTCTCAAGCTGTGCCAGGGGAGGTTCAGGTTGGAGATTAGATGGAATTTCTTCACAGAAAGGATGATTAGACATTGGAACAGGATGCCCGAGGAGGTGATGGCGTCACCATCCCTGGAAGTGTTTAAGAAGACTGGATGTGGCACTTAGTGCCACGGTCTAGTTGTCTGGTGTTACTGGATGATCTGAGATCTTTTCCAACCTAACTGATTCTTCCATTCCTCTTTTTGCCGTGTTTTCCCTCTTTGAGACAAGTTTAAGACCTCTGTGATGCTGCTTTCCTCATATTTGAAGTGTCTGTCTGTGTTTCCTCTCTCATTCACGGAGTGACAGAGGCTGCACAAATGCCTAACCGTCTGTGTGGGGAGAATGGCACTTTTTTGCACAGTATTCGGGAGGCCCAGCAGCACCCAAACTCCCGCCTCTGCTCACCCCGCCCGGCTCCCTCACACGCCCCGCCGCGTCAACGCGCACCCTGCAGGCCCGCACGCCCCAGCCCGCTCTGCGCATGCGCGCTCGGGGTGCGCCCGGCCGCGCTCCCCCTCGGCGGCCGTGGGGGCGGGGCGTGCCCGGGGCGGGTGCGG
>VWPU01009337.1:0-141373 GCA_013398955.1 Callaeas wilsoni
CACCCGCCTGCTGCCGGGCTGCGCTCCCCGCGCCCCCGGGCGGCCGCCGAGCGCTCCCCGCGTCCTGCCCGGCAGGGCCCGGCAGGGCTGCAGAGATGCGGGACGCCTCGGCAGGTTACCCGCGACACCCCGCCGCGCCTCACCTCAGCCGGCCGGGCAGCCTGCCGCGGCGGCGCGGGGATAAACGGAGAAGGAGGCGGAGGCGGCCGGGCTCCCTGACGGCGTTTACGGCACACCCCCGCTCACCTCCGGCTTCGCCCGGTCCTGCTGCCCGGCGCCTGATATCATCTCCCCCGGCGGCCTCCCCGCCCCTCGCCGCTGACGCACTCCCGCTGATACGCCTGGAGCCGCCGCCGCTCGCCCCGCGCCGCCCGCCATGACGGCTGCGGGGACCCCGCATCGCCCCCCCGTCCGCGGCGGGGTGTGGTACCCACGCCACCGCCCCGCCACCATGGCCCGCAGCGCGGTAGCTGTGCTACCGATCACCGTGGCGGCAGCCCTGCTACCTGTGCCATGCTCAGCCTCATGGGCAGGCGTGGTACCCACGCCATCGCTCGCCACCGTTGGGCTGGTGGCACCTGTCCTGTGCCCTGGCATACGGGGGGAGCCCGGAGCTGCCTCGGAGATCTGCAGTACTCACAAGGAGAAAGGAGTAAGGCCACGCATCATCTCCTAGTGCTGGGTAGCTCACCACAAAGCTGGTGAATATACCCTCTGCAAGAAAGGTGGCCTCGTGGACGCGGGCAGTAAGGATTGCCTCCCCATTTCCGACAACCGTCACCATGGACCAGCCCGCGGCCTCACCACTGCTCCTGTTCACCAAAATGGAGTGCTGATTGAACTCAGTTACTGGCAGAAGCCTGTATTCCAAACAGAAATACTAATCCCTATTCTTCAGCACTGAACACCACTGGCCACAGCACCTGAGTATCCACCCCTAAGACGACCTGTATGCCAGGAAGCTGAAGAACACCAAAATCAAATGAAGGTGTTTTTGAGAGGACAGCACTTGCCCTTGGCTCTGGCTGTAAAATGTACCCTTGTTTTATAGCTATGATGCTTTGTTCTGAGAATGGGAAGTAGTAGGTGCACAGCTGTGGTAACATCTGTGGGACAAAGGAGGCTGGGCACGAATTGGAGCCACTGCCCAATACGGGGGACAGCAGTCATTTCAAGGGCTTCTTGGTGTTACTTGCCAAAGACAGCTCTGTCACTCCAGATACCAGAGGAGCAGGTATTCAGTGTATTTATAATGGTTATATTCATGTCCAAGTGTATCGGGTTTGTGTGGCAAGGCTTTGGTCATGGGGATGCTACAGGAGTGAGTTCTCTGAGAAGCTGCCAGAAACTTCCCCTGTGTCTGACAGAGCCCATGCCAGATGACTCCAAGATGGACCTGCCACTGGCCAAGGCCAAGCCCATCGGTGATTATGGTAGCACCTTGGGGGTCATATAGCTGAGAAAGGAGAAAACAACCTGCACACCTCCAGCCCAAGTGAGGAATGAAAACATGTGAGAGAAAAAGGCATAAAGCTATTAGACAGCATCCAAAGGAGGGCAACTAAGATGGTGAAGGGCCTTGAGGGGAAGCCATATGAGGAGCACCTGATGTCACTTGGTCTGTTCAGCCTGAAGAAGAAGAGACTGAAGTGAGACCTCACTGTGGTTACAACTTCCTCATGAGGGGAAGAAGAAGGGCAGGCACTACTCTCTTTTCCAGCTCGTACTGGAGCTTTAGCATATTTGGCATAGCAGCGCTCCATGGTGAAGTCACTTCATTTAAGGCACACTAGTTTACAGTCAATTTCCATTCTCCTTCAGATATGCGCACAGGCTAAATGGGATTGTTGAAGGGTGAATGGGTCTTGCTGACTATCTTTTGGCTCTCTAGCTTACAGATTATTTTGTGGATGGGAATCACAGCATTTTGTGTTGTGTGGTACTGTCAGTGATGTACCATTTTTCTTAAATCTCTAGTAAGGAAGATGCCTGCAGCTTGCCTAGGGGCACTTCCAGATTTAAGGTTTCTCCAGTAAAAGCAAGTAAAAGGAAAGGTAGCAAGTTCTAATTGTGCCAAAGTCATGAATAGCGTATGCTAAATGGCAAGCATGCTGTGTAGCACGCTCAATACAGGCATGCTGTGTAGCTACGAGAGATGCATCTGAACATGCATGCAGCATAACTCCCGTGACTTGTACTCCAAACATACATTCAGGTGACACAGGTGCTTGGAAACACAGAATCACAGAATTGTTTGGAGTCACCTCCAAACGAAGATCATCTAGTTCAACTGCCCCTGCTTTAAGCAGGGACATCTTCCACTAGACCAGATTGACCAGAGCTCTATCTACCTGGACCTTGAGCATTCTGAAGATGGGGCGTCCATAACTTCCCTGAGCAACCTGGTCCAGTGTCTCTCTACCCCCACAATAAGAAAAAAAACCCATAGAAATATATTAATTAATAGACATTACGGGCAATGATCATGAGACTTTGCAATAGAGAAAATCAAGAATTTAACAGGCAAAATACTGGATCAGGCAAGAATTGATGGCAGATATTGCTGGGTGGCTCTGGTGTCTATACTCCTGTTGAAGAGCACGGGTAGGACTAGCAGGATTTGGCAGCCATGGAGTTAGTTCTTTATTGCTAATGACTCAGAAGTGCCTAACCCATGTAGAAAAAGGGACAACCTTGCTCTTGGCAAGATTTATGTAACAGACCAAAGCATAACAAAACAAGCATAAAAAGCATGCAAAATCACAGCTACTGACCACTTCATTGTATTTCTTTCCTTTCATCCCCAGAAAATGGCAATCTTAGGGATATTATTAAATTTTGTGTAAAGAAAGAAAAGTTTAAAGGAAGAAACATTCATCTGGAACATCCTTTTACTGACAGGTTTTTAACAGCACATCAAACAGCTATGTCGGGTCCAACTACCCTCCTTTCTCTTCTTTAACCTCACCCACCACTCTCCACAGCAAGAACAAATGCAGCCTTGGCATCCTTTGCACAGATGCGTTCACTCCAGAAGGAGTGATGTTACCTCCTCATTTTTATTGATGATATGTTTCCATCCATGTGACTTATTAGCAAAAGTCTGTATGTTCTGCTGTGGTAGGCTGACCTTGGCTGCTGTCACATGCTCACCAAGCCACTCTACCACTCTTCCTTCTCATCTGTACAGGGAAGAGAATATAATGAAAGACTCAAGGGTTGAGATAAGGACAGGAAGGGATCACTCACCAATCACTGCCACAGGAAAAACAGGCTCAACTCGGGGTATTTGATTTAGTTCATTGCCAAGCAAACCAGAGCTGGATAATGAGAAATAAGAACAAATCTTAAAAACACCTTTCCCTTTCCCCTCCCTTCTTCCCAAGCTCAACTTTACTCCCAATTCCTCTACCTTCTTTCCCAGAGTCTCACAGGGGAATGTGGAATGGGAGTTAACTTAGTCTATCATGCGTTGTCTCTGGTGCTCGTTCCTCCTCACACTCTTCCCCTGCTCCAACAAGGAGTCCTACACTTGGGAGAACAGCTCTCCACAAACTGCGGAGTGTCAGTCCTTCCCATGAACTGTGGTTCTTCACAAACTGCTTCAGCGTGTTCTGTTCTAGGGTTCTCCGCAGGCTGCAGGGCTGTACGTGCTCTGCCTGGGACCTCCATGGACTGCAGGGAGACAGCCTACCTCACCATTGTCTTCATCATGGGCTGCAGGGGAATCTCAGCTCCAGCATGTGAAGCATCTCTTCCCCCTGCTTCTTCACTGTCCTCAGCGTCTGCAGAGCCTCTGACATTTTCTCACTCTTCTCTCATAGATGCTGTTACTCTTTCTTAAATACATTATCACAGAGGCACTGCGATAACAGCTAAACACCACTGATGTTTAGCTCAGCTTTGGCCATTGGTGGGTACATCTTGGAGACAACTAGAACTGCCTCAGCTGGACATGAGGGAAGCTTTTGGTAGCTTCTCAAAGAAGCAACCTCCTGCTACCAAATTCTTGCCACACAAACCCAATACAATCACTATCACACTGCAAAGTTTCTCTCTCTCTTCTTCCATTCCTGTAGTAAGGCTAGAAACATTTCCCTTTCTGGTCAGCTTATTTCACACATGGAAGGATTTTTATGTCTCTTTGGAAGTTTCATTATCCAACGCATAAAATAGAAATGACAGTACCTCAGTTAGCACTCCTTTTCAATTTCCAGTTTTGTAGTCTGAAATCTCTCTTTTCCCTCCAAGTACTGTAGGAGTTTTGCTTTCTCAGTCTGACCTTATTTTGCCTAGCCCCTATTGTCTCAAAGATTCTGTATTCTGTCTTCTGGTATGAAAATGTTTTTGAGTGATCATAACAAGTTTTACCAGGAGGTGAAATTTTTGGAGCATTTTGGAATTATTTCAGAAACTTTTGTCTGCGTCTTCCATTTCTTGACAAAAGCTTCTTATTCCCCAAGTTCAGAATGGGCATTTATAGGTAAACCAAAGGTTCTCTAAATGAGCCAAAGAGAAAGCTTTCTCCTGTAAAAAAAAAGTGAAGGTGAGAATAAAATCTGGACATTTCTTCCTTACCTTGTGTTGAGGACCCACTTCATACATATGGAGGTCCTCTTACCTCATATAGGTGGAACTGCATAGTAAATCACCAACAGAGACTCCCTCTTGCACCATGTCCTTGCTGCAGTCAGATGTGTGGCTGCCACACAGGCAAACACGTGAGTGTGCATGCAGTGTGCAGGCCTTTAACCAGGTCAGCTCTTTTATTCACAGCAAGAGGGCATTAGTAATGCAAAGACCTGTGACAGTATTGAAAGATGCCATGTGGAATCGTCAGTGTAGAAAGTTCTCTAGGGGAGCTCTACCACAGAGCAATCCAAGAGAAGACGCTTCACAAAGGCTTTAAAACATCTTTACCATTTTAAGACCGGTCAAATTTTTTTACTCAAACATAGAGGTTCATTATTTTTTCTTCACCCTCCACATCTTCCAATTAGAATTGCGTGCAATCAGCAGCCTGGCTTCTGCAGGATGTATATGCCCTACTCCCCCACTCTCCCAGTACAAAGGTCTTATTATGCACTTAATTTGAAACCTGGCCTTGTGGCCCCTGCCCTCTTGCTGGCCCCATGACTTACTGCTCCTTCTGGCTGCAAGACTTACAGCCCCTCACAGCTTTCCTAGTGCGAAATGAAATACAGCAGCAGTCCCATCTGCTCCGTGCAGGAGAAAGTCAACAAGTCATTCAGTAGTCACAATCTTAGGGAGTTAGAGAGGCCCTCAGCAGGGCACACATAGGAAGAATGAGGGAAAAGACACATAATGAAAAATTTGCAGTTAAAGTGTGCTGAAAAACTTGGATCAAATTTGCAATCCATTATTTAAATGGTGAAGAGCAGAAAGAGTTAAGGAAAGCATGGTCAACCTATCTCAAGATGTAGTGACAAACTGAGATTTTCTCGGAGGGTTAGAGCAGGGTGTTAATAACACCAGGGTTCAATCCCTGTATAGGCCATTCATTTAAGACCTGGACTCAATGATGCTTGTGGGCACCTTCCAACTCAGAATATTCTGTGACTCTGTGACAGAAGCAAGTTGGTCTGAAACAGTTCTTCATTTGGGTTTAAATAATCTGTAGTAACTACCTAAGAAAATACCTTTACCCAGATTTGAATAAGGTGACTGTAAGGGGGTTGCCCTTTTCATAAAAAAAACCCCAAACTACTGTGCTCTTACCCTAACTTCTGGCAGAAATACACAGACTATCTGTGGGTTTTTAAGCAGGGGTTCAGAGATGCAGCGAGGTAAGAGCTAGAGCGAGGTATGAATTATTTATTAAATTTACAATACTATTTATATATTCTAGTTCTATAAACTAATTGAACAGTGCTTATACTTCTCCTAGGGTGATTGGTCAAAATCTCGACACTCACTTAGAAATGTTTTTTCTTAATCTAATATACATAAGGTTAGAAGATACCAGATATGAATGTTATTTACAAAAACCCTATCTATTGTTTACATAGCTTACACAGGAAAGGAAAAGTTCTCACAGAATGAATGCAAGAAGAGAAAATTTCCCTGCTAACAGCATTTCAGCATCCACAACTATCCTTGCACTTAAATGATTTTTTTATAAATACCAAAGTAGTTCTCCACAGCTCCCTTCAAATCCTTTCTTAATGTACATTTTTGTTTGTGATAGCTGCGAACACCTGATAGAAGATGGGTAGAGGCAGACAACACCTAGGCTTGACCACTCCCTGTCAGAGTGGTCACTGTTGTGTCCCTGTTGCCTCATGCTTCTTCCGTCAGCCCATAAACCTTCATACTTCCTTTGCTATCATGAGACTGTCAATTCTTTAAACAGAAACCATCTTCTGGCCATAGATAAGGGTCACTTATGACAGGATTAATATTTTATGGTACAGAAGAAAAACAAAGGATGGCCTTTGCCCTAAAATACCACACACTGATTACCACAGACAAATGGTAACCCTGAAGCCAGGATTTATCCCATAGCTTCAAAAGAAGCAGAAGAACCGTAGGTTGTTGTACATGTGACAGGAATGTGGCTTACATTGTGCCTTTGAAGATAAAAATATCTCACTACCTCATCTTTTCACTGATCTAATATGGTGATTTTTAACATGGATAAGTTTGTGTGTGGGTTTATGAAAATTTTTAAAAGAATTTGGAAGGATAACTAAATAAAAGGCAAGTTGCTGTTGTTATACTTAATTTTACCATATAGAAGTAGGCATTGCAATGTAGAAGTCTGCAGTGAGGAAAAGAATGAAAATGATTGCTCTGAGCATGCTTTTAATATCAAAGAGCTGGAAAACAGCAAACTCTTTGTTTCACACTCTATGTATATTTATTACTACAAAACACAAATTAGCTTACTTCTTAGCACTTCAGTGACCTTGCCTATTTTGTCAGGAAAAAAAAAATTCTACCTTTTTTACTCCCCAAATTGACAGCAAAAATTGCTTTTAAAATTTGCTTGCATCACTCCCTGTGCACCATGTGTCTATACATCAATTCCGCTGTTGCTGCAGAGGGTGTGTCTGTTCATCCTGGTGCACAGGACAATGGTGACATTGGCTCTCACTGCTGTGTGGCTGTGTCTACACTCTCACACTCCAGAGGGGATGTCCGTGTCAGAAGAGCAGCTCTGGCTGTGTGTTTCTGAAGTGAACGAATACAAATTTCAAGCCTCAGTTCTTGCAGTCACTATCAACTAGCATTCTGTGTGAGGAAGAGGGATACTTCAGCCGCAGGTGTCTTGTGGAGTTTCCTGAGAAGCAGTCTTCACAGTCAGATAGAAGCTATGGGCTCAGTGATCTAGTCTTGAACGTGACACTTGAACTCCAGTCTCAAATGTGCTTTCATGTTCCATTCTCTTCAAGTTACGCACATCCTTCGACACTTCCACACACAAGTCTGAGATTTTTATTCTGCAAAATCAAATATTCAAGAGGACAAGCAAATGTAAATGTAGAACAAAATTAAACTGTTGGCTAAGTGACTCTAATCATGTCTTACCTTAAAATGCTACAATACCTGTAACCTTAATTCAGGTCTTCATTTTTAAAGGATAAACACTTAAGGAAGTTTGAATAGAACCTCGTCACCTGGGAAAAGGCAGATCTCAACACCTGCCAAGGAAAATATTTCAGGTTTCTGAGAGGAGAGATCTGCAAGAACTGTTCTTCTTTGAAGCAATTGTGATAAGGAGCCCTTAACCTCAATTTTTCTACAGGCAAAGGAATTAAAGATTTTTCCTTAAAACAATGATAACCTTTAGTGATACCTGTTCTGTAGTCAACCTTCATAAAAAACCAAAACAAAACAAAACACCAAAACCAAACCAAACCAAAAAAAACAAAAAACCCCAACTTCTTTCTTGATTACTAGAAGCAAGTACAGATTTACTCTGTTTAGCACGCTGCTTGTTCACAGTGAATGCTGCTAAGAAATTGAGTACTTGTGTATGTTCCTGCAGGACCAGGAGCTATATTTGTTTTAATTTTTGATGTTTTACTCTTTATATAAATGACAGAATGACAGCTACATTATCCAGATAGAACAGTAATGATTTATTGTTTGTACATACAGCTTTTGCTTTGCCTACTAAATTGTCTTTACATACATCCGTAAGTTTTTTCACTTGTATCCTTCTGATTCTCCTGCATCAGAAGGAGTGGAGGAGGTGGGTGGTGAGTGAGAGGCTGTGTCAGGCTCTGCCTGCTGTAGATAAACCGTAAACCATGATAGAGATACAGGGAATAGCATTTGGGGATTATTTAAGACTTAATTAGGGTTGCTTAGGGGAGAAAGCAAGAGATCAAGATGTTTTAGGGAGGAACAAGTATGGGAAATAGAAGGATAAGAGGATAAAAAGGATAGTGACATTTAAACATGTTCATTGCTGCTCTGCTTGCTTCCCTGGCCATGACGTGTGTGGTCACCACACTGAGGTGGTGTTCTCTTCCCACTAAAATCCATTCCTAAGCAATTTTCTGGGTGAAGGATTGTCTATTCTGCATGCACATGTAGGCATGGGTGTCTGAGTGCCAGCTGCACCAATGCCTTGCATTGTTCCCTTCTCTGGCTCATCAGGATGGAGCAGGGACCATGTGTCACAGGAGTCCATCCATCCATGGTGCCAGGTTCTGGCATGAGTGCACATGTGCAAACTGGCTACTGGAGGCATTGGGAGTCCAGGCCAGAAAGTAAGGGCTGGGGTCAACTGAAAGACCTATTTCTATCTGTAAGTGTGTGAGTGTGTCTGTGTGAGAGCTGGAGACAAGAGGATCCAGGTGACACACACTTGGGGAGCCACAGTGTGCTTATGTCCATGAGTAAAGCTGCAGGCACTGGGAGCATGTGTGCAGAGGTGCAAGTAACCATGTAAACTGAGGATCCAGGACCTGTTAGGGAGGGTTTCAGTTACTGGAGCAATCCATATTTTTTTAAACATATAGACACGTTTCCCACCAATTGACCTTCATCCTGATGAGCCAGAGAAGGCAACAGTGCAAGGTCATTGGTGCAGTTTGTGTGAGTGGTGCATTTTTGTGTCTGACTCCATCAACATGGCCAGCTATGTGCATATGTATATGTATGTGTGTATTGTATCCAAGTATCTGATGGACCCGGCAGTGTAGAGCTGCAGTGGCTCTCTCTCTGTTGCACTACCTGATCTTCCCTCTCCATTACAAGGTTTTGATGTCATGTGAACACAATCACATTGCAAAGAGTGATTTGCAATTTTATATTTTATAATAATAAAATCTCACCCCAGGCTCAAATTGTTTTGACTAGGAGAGAGTTTGGCTTCTTGTTTCAAATTAAAAGATCAAGAATACCAAATACAGAATTTTTAATGGGGAAAAATAATTCCTCATCACTTGTATTTCTGGCAATTCCAGAAAGGGTAAACAAATTACTAGAAATTTTGCATTAGTATATACTTGCTAGGCTGTGTTTGAAATAAAAAAAGAATTGCCACAGATTGAACTGAGCAAACAATTCCATGGTAGTTACCAAGTACTGGTATCTCCATAGATAATAATTTCAAAAGGCCCAGGATGAACTGAGGAGAATACCCTCACTTTACCTCAACCAGTTATGCTGCAATTGAAAAGTTGTTGTCCTAGTTCCACTGCAATTAAAACTCTGCTCATTAGTCCCAGTGAAATTTCTTCTCCTACAACACCCCTTGTGTACTATAATAAACGAGGAGCAGACTGCTCTGGTATTGTATTCCTGTTTAATGGGCACTGATACACAGTGGGATGCCCAATATCCTCCTAGCGGTGCTGGAGTTGGAGGATTAAGCCACTGAGAACACAAGCAGCAGTTTAGGACAAGAAGTGTCTCCTGTCCTATCCAGCTGAAATTGTGGGCCAGAATTTAAAAAGGCAAAATCAGCCACCCAGACTGGTGTTAGAGCGGACCAGAACAAAAAATCCCAGCCTGCTTTTCTATTTTTTCTTCCCAGGGAAGATCCAGAGACATCTAAAAGGCTTTTGTAAAGGCTGTCAAAAAAAGTTGAACTTTACTTCTGCTTTTAGACTTTAGATTTTTCTGAGGACATTTTAGCTTTCTGAGGCACTGCACAGAATTAAATGGATTCAGGCATAAAACACAGTAGTTAACCATTTCAGTTTACCATTTAATTCTGCAACTAGAGCTCATCTTAAAGTCATGATGGGCTGTCTAAAGAGACTTATTCAAGAAGATAATCACAATTTTCTTAATTAAAGTAGATTACAAATCAGATCTCTACAACCCAATAAGTCATAAATTCTGTGATAAGCTTAAATTTGACTTGGAAAGTTCAATGTAGACCAAAATTAATCCTCAGATTCAAAAAGTGAAGTAAGTATTAATACAAAATACTGCCCTTGCTTAACTCCATGACCAAATATGATCTTTTAAGGTAGGTCCGTATCATGTGTATTGCCACTTTATTGATTCTCATTTATTTATGATTGAAAGTACTGTGTTTTTAACACTACAAACTGAGATCTAAACCTAGGCTTTCAAACACATATGAATAAATCTGACATAACGCCTGCATAAAGTTTTTGTTTATTTCAGTATTTTGCTGATCATTCCATCTCCTCAGCTGTGCTCCCAAGAAATTCCCAGAGTTTCAGGATACAGCAATGCCTGCAGTGTTATATGTTACATATATATATATGTATGTTTTATATATATATGTTATAATGTTATCTGAAAGCAGGGGAATTTCCTGAGGCACAGCTCGCTGGTCCCTCTCTTCTTAACAAGAACAAACCTACCCAAGTTTGTTCACCCCATGCTGGAGCTCACACTGTGCCCACTAGCCAGAGACTAAGTTCTCCATCTCCCAGCTGACTCCTGCAATGACCTTCACTAAAGCAGTTTGGCTGGCAGAGGGGAAGGAGCATGCAATGTAAATCTGACCAGTCTGACAAATGAAATTGTTAATGTCTTGAAAAGGCAACTGTGGTCCATTATGGTCATCAGCACCAAAATCAAAATAAAACCACAATGAATTATGAAATCCCTCCATGTTCATATAGGTCACTTTACACTGTACATAGAGAATCATGTAGGGAGGGTGAGACAAATTAAAAGTGACATAGAAAGGAAGAAATTACTTTTTCATATTTCTTCTGTTCATTGCTCCTTCCTATCCACAGCAGAAGCTCTGGGTACAGGTCTGTTCAACTCATGTTTTTCACTTGTCAGCCTTGTGGCTTCAGAGTCTGCAGATGAGCTATCACACAGAAAGCACTGTTCCCCATTTATACCACCTTCAGCACTGTACCTGGGTATGTGTTACATAGTTCTTCCCTCTGGGACTGCCATTCACTTCCCAAGAGACAAGCTGGGCTGTTTGACATTTGACAGCGAGGGGATCATTTTTTGCACTGGTCTGAAAAGCAACCACCTTCCATCTCACTCCATCGTCTCAAGGCAGGAGGGAACTCAGGGAGAGGTCTTGTCTATGTCTTGCTCAGTTTCCTTAGATAAACTTGCGAAGTGCATGCAAGAAGGAGGTAGCTGCAGCCATCATTCTGCTTTTCTAACAGCTTCTCCTATTACAGAGCAAGCCAGTCATACATACCTTGTAACTGAAGCCAGAAACCTTAACAGAATTGCTAATCACACTCTTCTGCTTGCTTGTCTTCTAGGAATTTCTGCTGTACTGCACTGTACTCCATGCACCATTACTCACACTGAAAGACTAACAGGAAAGAGACAGCCTGAGTGGTTGCTAACAGAAAATAATGGAAGAAGTTACCAATAAAAGGCTTTAGAGAATAGTGCTTGTTATCTCCCTGAATATCTTGATGTATATTGATGGGACTAGTGCCCCCATTTCAGGTTTCTCTAAGCCTGACATGGACACATTGCCATCAGGATTCTTGAGCAGGAGAATGACAAATGCATCACAGGAAGACATGCAGAACAGACGCTGTCAGAGGGACCATTTTGACATCTGGGTTCAGGGCAGAAGTCACACAGGTCACTTTCTGCTACTTAACAACTGCTCTGCTCTGCAGACAGTCAGCCACTGCAATTACTCTCTTGCTTTTAATATAAATATTTATTTACTTAGGAACTATACATCTAGCCACCTAAGAAAAGGCAGTTGTCTCTAGAAAATCTTTGGGTTGAGCATAGCAATTAGATATGTTTCCTTTAAAATGTTGCAAAACTGAGCTCCATTCTCTTATCCTGTCTGAAGTCCATGTTCAATCCACTATGCATTTGGATATTGTGAATTTAAGATTATATTCTATTGCCAGCAGAACATGAAGGGTGTTGCTTTATTAGGAAATTTATTCTTAATTCTGTAAGCCATGGTTTATTAGCTGAAGCGAGCATAACACACATGACTGACAGCAGTGAAATTGTCAGTTGAAATCAGATTGACCCTGGATTTAGTTTTAACCAGATTTGACAGACAGATAGTGTAGACTGGAAATGGAGAGAAAAAAAAATAAAAGGATGACATTGATTGGAGTGTTAAACCAAACTGCTTTTCCTGTCCCTGAATGAAAACAAAAGCAAGTTTTGTTGCAAGTCCCTTGTTTGTCTTCAGTAGCGTAACATTTTGTGGAAGAGATGCAAGGGAACGGAATGCACATAAAAGTCTTCTGTGAAAGGTCAGACTGCGAGTCACAGACTCAGAAGAAAAACAGAAAGAAAGATGCAGTATCAAAGAACAGACTTGAAAGCCAGGTATGAGTATTAGCTGAGATTCAAATGAGTTGCTATGCATTTACAATAGCTATGGTTTCCCATAATGACTTATGGGGAAAAATGTTACATTGTGAATTACACACTCTCCTCTCACTTGTAAAAGAAGTAAAGAGCCGACAGTATTTCGTGATAGACCTTAAGATACAGAAGGATTATCTGGTTTTTTTCAAGGTACTATTTTAAGGTGAAGCAAAGCCCACATGGATATCTGTGTGACTTAATTCTTGAAACACAGCTTGGTTGATGAGTTAAAGCTAAGAAAGCAGAGTGTCTGGTCCTATCACTGCAGTCAGCTGCTTCATCTTCAGGCCAGGTTTCATCTGGAGAGAAAAAAAATCAGTCATGTCTCAAGCATTAAAAAATCTAGCAGGTAATATAAGGAGAGGGCTTCAAATCAGAGCATGGGCAAAAAATGTTAAATTAAAAGATTAATATATCTGCAAAATAAAAGACCATGGCAAAGCATTTTAGTACTAGGAAAATCACTCTAGCAGTGAGCAAAATGTGCATTTAGCTAGCCCTCAGTTAAGGTGGTATAAATACAAAAGGCAGAATGCAACACTTGACAAGAACAATATAGGCAAATCTAGATTTCAATATTAAAATACTACATAATGCCAAATATAACATTTTTAATTTCATTATTCAAATTATCCCTTTGGGTTTAATAATTAACTGGTTGTCAGCTAATTTTCAGAAGGTTCGTATGTGTTTAATTGATAATTTATATGTGATAACATACTGGTGTGGCAAATTTTGTCAAACACTTATTCTAAATCACGTGACTATCTAGTTGCTATCTACTCACATGTGTTCAACTGGGATAACATTGCTGTTCGTAAGAAAAAACTTACTGAAATACAAGAGGGGCATGTTCATGGAGCATATTATCACTCCTCTCTCTGGCTGCAGTCGCTGTTGTCCAGTAATGTTTTCCCCTTTGTCAAATGCATGACACTAGAGGTGATACCGCTATTGCTGATGGGCTCGACCTTGGACAGTGGCAGATTCACCTTGGAGCTGTCTGGAGCGGGTTCTGTGGGGTACAGGGGAAGCTTCTGGCAGCATCTCACGTAAGTCACCCTCACAGCCGCCTGCTATAAAGTCTTGCCTTGCAAAGCCAATACACTTTGATTTTTCTTTTCTTTGTTACCTTTAGGTTTTAGATGAAAATGTAAAATTAGTTTGGCTTGGGTTGCAGGCTACCATCTCAAGGGGCTTCAGCTGGCCTTCAGAGTCATGCTGACATGTCCCTGTGGTGTACCAACAACTTCTACACTGACGAAACTTCCCTATGCATGTGTCATATTTGGTTCACAGTTAACATGGGATACATGAAAAACGTGCATGGGTGGTATTCAGTTATGGCTGAAGCAATAATTTGGTAGCAGTAGGGAATACATTAACCACAGTACCAGCTAAATTATGGTAGTTTCAGGAAAAAAGTGCATTCAGACAACTTAGAAAAGCCAAACTATATGAGGCATTTCCAGGAGATGGTGCTATTCTCAAGCCTTTTGCTTGAGCCTTTGCCTCTCAGGGAAAAGACTGAGAGGCTCACCATCCTTTCCCTGCAAAGATCCAGGTTTGTATCTTTTATAACTAAAATAACCACGAATTTGATTTGGTTCCTGACTTGCATGTTGAAGGGTCCACACTGCTGAAATCCCTCAAGAAACACCCTGTGTCATGAGCTAGGGGATAGAAGAGGCTTCCTGCACCCACATGGAGGGAATCAGTCTCCACTAGAAAAGAAGTCGTAAGGGAATGAGCCTCTGGGGGTTTTTATAGCTTTTCTTTTCCAGAATCAAACCCTTGTGTCTTATTCTAAACAAGAAATTTAAGCCCAGATCTGTAATGTGAGTCGGCCACTCAGTCTCACAGCATCACCTCTGCAGAGAACTCCCTCCTCAGGTCCTCGTTCAGTTCCCAAACAAATGCCAGTGGGAATTAATGGCTTTGAACTAGAAACCATAACAGGCAGTGAAGAGAAGGGAGTTGCTGAAAATAACCTGTAAAGGTGATGCCAATGCAAAAGAGTGCCTCTCAAAACCTTATCCACATTAAGCCTTCCTCACCACACTGTGCTGTAGGTCTTTTCTGTGCCTCCAGCATGGGTCCTGGGACCAGGATGCCCCCTGCTTTCAATGCCAAATGGCTACTGCTCAGATGAGTTACAGGCTACAGAAGAGACAGCTCCTATTCTCACTTTGGCCTGACAACGTTAAACCAGACATCTCCAGAAAGTGTTCTAGACACCTACTAATCTGTTTTTCAGTAGAAAAGCTGGTTTTGTGTTCTGTTATAAGCCAAGCAAGAGTTGTGAGAGAAACTAAAACTAAAGGTTAGGGAAATCAACTGGAAATTAGAGACTCAGTTATCAAAATTGCACAGGTAGGATTTGGAGCATGGATGCCCATTCCCAAAGATCCCAAACCATTTGTCTGTAGTCCTACATCACTCTGCATCTTATTTATATTTTGCTAGCAGCATGGCTTCATGTGGAGACCTAGGTCATTTTCCCCAGCTTGTCCTTCAAATCAATGAACCTGTGTCCTGATCATTAGAGCAAATCTGCCAGGCACATGGGGGAAGAGAGGTCAAACCTCCTGGCTCAAGCCATGAAGAACACAAAGGTCTTGCCTCACCCATTGCTCCGGAAGGAAGAACCCACATTTTACATGAAGGCCACTGCAGCAGGTCTCTGGGCACACACGAGAGAGGGTTCTTTAGAAAGGCTGAGCAAGGAATCTTGACAGGCTTAGTCTTCAGCTGCAAGATGATGCATGCAGCAGCAGGAACAAAGAGCCTGTAATGCACCTGGGACAAGTCGTTCAGGCATCAAAGGAATTTCAATTTCAAAATTTCAGGCACTGGGAGGCTCAGACAGCAAAAAAGGGGGCAGGTAGACTTTGGATAGTGCTGCCTAAATCTTCTGATCTCTCAGAGACTTGGTCTTTTGGCTGTAAAAAGGAAAGTCATGTTTATCTTCAGGTTGCAAGATGTGTTTGAATAATGTTCCAATCCTACCAAAGTCACTGAAATGCTCAAGTGAATGAGGTGGCAGAACTGGATCCAGACTCTGGGTTTCGTGGGGAACAGAGCCCCAGGAGTTTCACTTCCCAGCAGCATTCAAGCTCTGAAGGCTGAACTGTATGTAGTCTCACCTAAAGATGAAAAGTCACAAGCATTAGTTTTTTTAAGAAAGCTATAAAGAAAACTATAAGTTTTAAATACACAACTATCAAACACCAACAACTCTTTTTTTAAAAAAATAAAAGTCTGAGAGGTTTAATTCATTATTGTATTTAAAACAGGCTAAATTGTCATTTTTTGGCTGAGATTTCACAAGGCCCAAGCATTAGAACAAACTTCTGAACTATGTACATGTAGTTCATGGGCACTCATGGCTGAGCATGGCTTAAGGCAATAAACAAACAGATGGTCTGGTGTTCTCATGGTCACTTTTTTCTTATATTCACTCCATTTGTTGCTACTGCTTCTTTTGAATGTGCAAGAGAAATTCTGGGCTTCTGTTCCCCTAATTATAAAACCACACTGAAGACTTAAATATGTTTTAGCTAAGGTATGCAATTGTAATTTTTCTTCTTTGGTTTCTGGGTAGACAAACCCTTCTGGTTTTGGTACAAGTTTAGAAAAGCCTCTTTCCTCTGGGAAGATATTTAAACATACACTGCAGTTGTAAAATATATTTAAGGCTTGTTGGAATTGTGATCAAACCCTTCATTGATGATTTCAGTGAAAGAATTGAGATATTCAGTTGGTTTGTGTTTTACTTACCAGGAAAGTCTGCAACAAGAAGCTATAAACAGTGAATTAGTGAATCAGTATTTTAGACCAGGAAGCTGCTCTGAATTACATTTTTCAGCTTTTGGAGTATTGCATTAAGCTCTGAAAATGAGTCATTGGGGATAAAGAGTGGATCATAACAATCCATTATGAATATATTAGCTACATTGCATTTTAGTCTTGTAAAAGAATAGTTTCCCTGCTCAGCTGAAGGACTTAGTGAAAAAAAAGGATACGGAAGCATATGTTATGCTGTTCCATGACTCCTTACACCATTTGTGCATGTGCAAACAAAATAAGAGATTGTTTTGTGTCATTTGTTTAATATGCATAAATTTATCCACACAGTTGCTCCATTGACTTAAAAATAAGGACTGCATTTGGCTGTGTATCAACAACACAGAAGAGGGTAAATGAGCAAAGCTTTTGGGATTTTTTTTTCTATGTTTGTGTGGGGAAATCAAAGAACAAATGAGTTTGTTGTTTATTATTGGTGTAGTTAGCAGATGGAAAACATTATAGCCACCCTGCATGAAGTCCATTTATAGTACTAAGAAGTAGTAAAAAAAAAAAAATTAACTAGTGTCTCTATCAAAGAATGTCTGCAAAAATGAGAATTGTATAAAAAAATGAGATCTGCAGTAGACATCTGTTAAATCTTATCTATGACATTCACATGCAAGCATTACAGCTCCAGTGTTGTAATGCACAAGAATAAAGGGAACAGCTGCACCTGCACAAACTTCTCAGGTCACTCTGCACCTGGACAGTGTGGAGGTACAGGAAAAGGCACAGTGCCTGCCCAGGTTATGGCCCCTACCTCTTCCCTTCTGACTGCAAATTTTCTGCCAGTTTACACCAATTTATATATTGGTTTAATAACTAAAAAGGACTTCTGTTAAAATCAGGATATCCATTGATGTTGGAGATATCAAGACATCTCCCCTTTATGCCAGGTACTATCCTTCAGTCTAGAATATCTTTGCAAAACTGGCCCTTTTTTCACTGAAGATTCATAGAGATTCAGGTTCATCTTCCATTGAACTTCAGTGTAATTAAGTTCCTTTGAAAATTTCAGATTTTTCCACTGATAGTGGAAGTGGTTTGACAAACTACAGATTTGCATACAAGAAAATAGATACAAAAAAAGCCCCATTCAAGGAATCCACTACTCCTCTAACTCGAGGGTAAGCCGAATACTTGTGCACCTGAATTAAACCAGAGCCAGCCAACCTGTTCAAAAAAAAAAAATTTGTATTTTTAATTGTTAATCTTTATTGTGTCCTGACAGCATCCTGTTTATTAGCTCTTAAAGTCAGGTTTGCACATAGAGACTCAAAACCAAACACAGCCATTCTGACTAGTGCTGAGTCTGAGCTAACAGTCTTTTCATGGCCTAGAAGGAAGTGCTCTCCCAAGGCACTCGAAATCCTGTCAGTCTGCCTTGGCACAGCTCAGTCCTTGTCAGGGTGGAAGCACCCCTGGCCCCAAGCCCTTTGCTCCATAGCATGGATGCCAGCACTCTCCTGTGATGGTCAGCATTCGAATGTAATGTTATGCAAGGAGGCAAAGGCTTCCTGAAAAGCAATAGATATTGTCAGCTTGCAGTGAAATGCTGAGGTCTGGCAACTCTGACTGCACTTGAAGCTTTCTGCAGTTACTTTAGAAACTTCACACATTATCCCCATCTCTAGCCTACTGAAGCTGGGCAGAGCTTTGCTCTCATTAGGACCAGTAATATCATACAAGACTCACTCATAAAGTTCCTTTTAATCTCACCTCATGAAGTTATTGCTGTATTCAGGCTGCACGTCGGGCAATGCTGCCATCTGTTCAGCTCTGCTGCTGCAGAAATGGCTTTAAGCCAGCAGGTGGTGGGGTCTGAGTGCACAAGCTCAGCCCGAGATCAGGATGCAGGGGAGAGGGAGTCTGTGCCACTCCCGCCCTCTCAGAACATTGTCTGTTGTACCTCACTTTCTTAACAAGTTCAGCAAATTCAGCACTGTGTCAAATATCAACTATTTACTTCAAGAAAAACTAAATCTGCTTTTCTAGCCTTTTCCATGTTTCATTGCTTTCATCCTTCACTGCAAGCTTGTGTGAAAGGGCACCACACAGTCTTTGGCACCTTCCTGGAAAGCTAGAGCTAAACAGCTACAGCTGCTCATAATTTCATAGGACTCCTATTACGCCGTCATGTTTTACAGCGGAAAATATTTTTAATGGAGTTGTTTTTGTGTGCATTCTCTAATGTAAATCAAACCACAAGCCAGTTTATAATTTCTGACAGGGTGACAGAAATGGTAATGAGTGTACGGAACTCAGAAAATGAAATAGCCACTAAGGGACAGGAGAAATCATACTATTATGGCAAACAATAAATAGTATTCAGTATAACACAGCGAAGAGATGTCAAACCCAAATACATTGTTGTATCTGTTTGAACTAAGATACCTCTCATTTTGTCAGGGGTCTGCCCATCAAATTCAGTTATTTGCCTGCTATAACTAAAAAATTTTTTAAGATACTGCAAAAATATGCAATAATGAATGCTACAAACCTTTACAAAAATAACTTGAAAAAATAACTGTGCTTAATTTTATCAGAGACAAAATTCTTTCTCACAAACCACCTCTACAGAAAGAGAAAAATTAGTCTAAATCAAATTAGTGTGTAAATTCCCAAACATGGGAGCTAGAGTTGGATTTGTGAAAAGAAATCAATATTATCCAGAGAGAGCGAAACTTTTTAGTAGCTTTAAACAGAATAATCTGAAGATGTTTGTGGACAGAAGAGTTTTTCGAAGAGTCATTTGTCTCATGCTCTTTTTAGAGGAATACACAGGTGGTCATAATCTCCTGATACAAATTTTCAGCAGGTTACCTGATTCTGTGTTCAGAATTGAGATGTATTTTTATCCATCAGAGCAGAAAACCTAAAAAGCACACATGTTGGTAAATGCAGCTCCAAGAGATGTGGCACAAGTGCAGGCAGATGATGGTATTACCCTCTGAAATCTCATTCTCCAGCTAATGCAAACCTGTTTGCCCGCTGCTGTCCAGGTCCCTTCCTTCAGAAAGGAGTTGTTTTGGGGTTCCAAAGACATGTGTTGACCAAGGTTCACATTAATTGATGAAATGTTTCATTTCCTTGTAATGAATGTTTTAACAGTGAGGGCTTTGCTAATGCATTTTGCAACGGCATACTAAGATCAGTGCCAAGACAATACCACAAACATAGTCGGAAACCAACAGACGATAAATAATCTATTGCTGCTCCTGTTATCAGATATTGGCTTGCAATCTAATAGCTTTTACAGTTTTCCATTAGACTTGCTGGCCGTTCGTTTAGTCCCTCTGAAGAGGTACTGTGCAAACTGGAGGAAGAGGGTCTAGTGCGGACAGTTTCTCTTTGATCAAGGAAATTTAGCTGCCCAGTCTGAGCAGGGGGCTCTTGATGAACAGCGCAGCAGAGGACGCCCACTAGGCATTGTTCGAACATGTCAGCAAACAGAGTAAATAAACACAAGGCTCTTCTGCCCACCACCAGCTTCAAGATTAAAAGCATACCTAGTTCCTCCTACTCACAAGAAGAATGGCTTCAATAAATTATGATAGAAAACAACAAGAAAAGGAATATTTAGGCCTGCTTTCTGATTTGGGGACCCTTGACCTTTGGTATTTCAAGTCCACCCACACAAGTGAGGAGGTTCCACACCTCCGGGGCTTTAATTAGGACAGCAGTGAATGACCACTTTTGCTATCAGTTTAAATGAATGACACTGCAAAAATTCGTTGAAAAATTTTATACAGAGTGCATACTTATATGTAATCTAAATGAAATCTTAAGTTTTACATGGAATATGTTAGAAAAATATTACTTTTTCTTATAATCATAGTTGTTCAGTGTGAACTTAACTGTACAATACAGATGGTAATGAGTAGGGAATCTCTGCCAAAATCCTGATATGATGCTGATATTAAAGACGTTTTTGAAGGCAGGGAATTGACATGTGCAAGACCTGCAGCTCGGCTATTTTGACATCAGGTTGTTGGCATGAGTCCAGAGGAGGCCACCAAGCTGATCAGAGTGATGGACCATCTCTGCTATGAGGAAAGGCTAAAGGAGTTGGGATTATTCAGTCTGGAGAAGAGAAGGGTTTGGAGGGACTTAATTGCAGCCTTCCAGTACCTGAAGGAGGCCTACAAGCAAGATAGAGTGGAACTTTTTACAAGAGCATGCAGCGACAGTATCTTGTGGTTTAACCTCCGCCAGCTGAAAACAGTGCTAAGAACAAGGGGAAATGGCTTCAAACTGAAAAGAAGTAGACTTAGATTAGATATTAGGAAAGAAATTCTTTCCTGTGAGGGTGATGAGGCCCTGGCACAGGTTACCCAGAGAAGGTGTGGATGGCCCATCCCTGGAAGTGTTCTGGCTGGATGGAGCTCTGAGGAACCCAGTCAAGTGGAAGGTGTCCTTGCCCATGGCAGGGGAGTTGGAATTAGATGAGCTTTAAGGTGTTTTCCAATCCAAATCATTCTATGATTCTGTGATTTTCGTGGCCATCTCCCTTGCTCCAGCCCCAGCAGCTCCCCAGTAATTTGTTATTTATAAATCTCTCACCCCTATGTGAGAGCTGCTGCTGCAAACTTATCATTGCATATAATACAAGGCAGTGAAATGTTTGATCTTGAAAATGAAACTTAGATGCCACAGCAACTGATCTTTGATGTTTTCACAGAGGCAAAAAGTGATACCAAAAACAGGGACAGAGATGTATCTAGAAACACTGAAAGGAGGTAAGGGTTGCTAGTTTAGAGATAGGTAGGCTCTCCAACTGAATAAAAAGTATATGGCAATTTATTGCCAAAAAATTGCTTGGGTCAGTACTGTTTTTCAATCAAAAAAATTGTATGGGCAAGATTTTCATTGTTCTAAGAGCATCCATGCAACTTGCTTTCACTGCAATAAACATGCATGAAGTAAAATAATCCCTCTAGCCAATATTTCCATCTCATAAAAGTATAGACTTTTTCTATATAATTTCCCACAAAGAGAGAATGTTCCTAAATTTGCTTGTGCTTTTGAAAACCTCCACATCAGTCAGTCTACGTGCTTCGGTGCCCCCTTAATGTCCCTTCTAACTGTATTCTAAATCTATATGCTAATTTCATCCGAGGCTAAAAAGGGCAGACTTCTCTAAAGGTTTTACTCATGTACGTAAAATTAACAGAAACAGAAAATACACTGGTTGATCAGTGGTCTTTGTAGGTAGTGCCTACTCGTGCAGCAGGTTTGAAATTAGCCACAGGCAGATCAGAAAGGAACATGAGAAGAAAATGAAGACATGACACCAGGGTGCAGTGGGAAGAGGGGAAGAAGCTGAAGATGATCTTGGAGGAACTGAAGGTGCTGGGGATGGTGAAGTCTAGGAGTATGGGAAGAATCTACACTGCCCTGGGAGTAAGGTACTTGGGATGTGAGGAAGGCTGGAGAGGAAAACTGACAGAAATCTTAGAATCTCTAATTCCTCCGCTCATGGAATTATTTTGTACAACTATTTGAAAATTTGTTAGGCAATCCTTGAAGAGACTAACTAACTTTCCAGGGTTCTTAGAGGTATCTGGGCACCTGGAGATACAAATGCTTAAGTTCAACTATACAAAACCCACCTGCACCATTTTTACATAATTTTGTTTGATCACCAACAAGGTCACAGAAATTACCATTATTTGTGCCACACAGACACAGACTGATGGAAGAGAATGTTATTTCTTGGTTTTGTACCTTCTACATGTCTTTCCAGATGCTCCAATGTGCAGCAATATCAGACGCATAGAGAAGAGATCTGAAATTAAATTCCTGACACTCCAGAAAACAGGCACAGGAAAATTTCCTAGCTCCGAGGATATTAGACAGCTCTAATTCACTATTTTTGGAAGAAGCAATGGGAATTCAGATCTGAAGGCTGCAACATGAGCACCAGCACAAGAAGTTCTTCTCTTGAGCTACAAAATCTAACCCTACAGAGACAGTCAGTGACTGGATACACAATACACACATGGGAGGAGGATACAAGAAGGGTATGAGAGACACCTAAAGGAAGCAAGGGGATTATATATGCACTGAGGTATTGGGAGGCAAGAAGTACATATGTGGGAGGTGGAATGGAGGCAGTGGTATGAGAAGGAAACCAAGGGCATTAGAAAACTCTGGCTGTGCTCCTCCCACAGGACACAAGACCTCAGACTCTCCTGCAATGATGAACATGTTGGGACACTGGCAGCATTCTTCCTGTTTTTTCAAGATATTTATGCTGAGAGCTTTCCCTCTGAAGACAAGCAAATTCCTGGAAGACAGACCCTAGAGGACACCTCTAATGCTTGACTAATTTTCCACATCTGAACACTACTGAATTTTGAACTGCTCAGGATTAATTTACCTTCACTGTGAACATCATGATCTATAGTTAAGATGCTCTAAGAAGTTCCTAGCAACCAGTCTTGTTTGATCAATGAAATATCATTCTTTTGTTACGGTGCTGCAGATTTTACTGTACATGTGAGTCAACCATTAAGCCTTGCTCTTAAAAAATCAATAAAGAGAATGACCTTCATTGTGGTAAAAGACTCAATCCTAGATATGATTCTACAAGCAAAATTCATCCTATCTCAACTTGCCTTCAAGTTAACTTTGGGGTTACCTATTTCATTTATCAACTATTTCTTTATAGTAAATATAGTATGAATGGTACTAGAAAAGTCTTGAAGTGTTAGAAAAATGTTTAAATTTTTAAGTGGAACATCTCAAGATATTTTAGCATATAAAGAGAGTGTAAAGCCCAGATATGTTTTCCTTTAGGCTTTGATTTTCTTATACAGAAGAAAATTGACAGAAAATCTCTCCCAAGAACATATGAGATACAGTCAGCCATATCACAATGGTTCATGCATTCTTTTCTCTATTTTCCTCTGCATCTGCTTCCAAAATTTAATTTGAAATTTCCTGTCTTCTCATCTAATGTCTGAAAGCCATCCAAACTCTCAATAGAAAAGTTTTTTTAAAAAATTCATCTTTGTCTTTTACCTCCATGGCAAAATTTATGTCAGATGACCATACTACAGAAACTTGTGCAAGACCCAAGAAAAAGGAGACTTATCTTAATTTACATTTTTAAAACTCTTATCCTAAACTTCAGTCAAAAGCACAGATTCAAAAATTATTATATGATCTCTTCTACAATACAAGGTTCCACAAATTGCTAGCAACACAAAAAATACTCACTTAATAATAGCATATTTTTCAAAGCACTTCCTAACTCAGTTTGAAGTTCACAGATAGGCATAAAAAATTCCATGGGGAGAGAAAAGGATTACATTAGGTTGTTCTAGTAGTTAATTGTACTAACCTGTAAAAGTAAGCTGTCAGTCCTCCCTTGTCTTTCCTCCCCTCCTTCCTAGAATTTCTTTGACAGTCACTTTCAGCCCTTGTTATGAGTCGGCTGTTAAACCCTTACCCTGTCCTAATTATTAGACAAGTTTGATTATGCCAATCTATTTTCTATCACATGACTTGCATTACAGGTCTTTACTGCTTTTTTTACTAAACAACATATGAAACCTCCTTATGAAGACAGTTCATTTCCCTAGAAACCTGACATAGAATCTTTAAAGGCATGTGACTCATTTTCTGCCTCTCTGCAGTTTCAAAATTAATTTTTTAATATACTCAAGATTTGAGTAATTAGTCAATAGAGGTCAGCCTGTCCCAGTGTCTAAATAACAGTTCTTTTGAGATAGTGAAAATTGCTCATTTCCAAGGACTACAAAGGGAAGACTTCTGTTAAATATTTTGCAATAATTGAGTATTATCTCTATTTCAAATGGACGTAAAGTTTTATTACGACTTACCTCTTTATGAAG
Source organism: Callaeas wilsoni (assembly GCA_013398955.1). Lineage (NCBI taxonomy): Eukaryota > Metazoa > Chordata > Aves > Passeriformes > Callaeidae > Callaeas > Callaeas wilsoni. The sequence goes on from VWPU01009337.1 coordinate 24,504, forward strand.
CTTATTTGGTTAAATTGTGATTAAAAGGTCATTGCAAACGCATTGAATGTATCCAGGCTCAGGAAGCACAGCTGTGCTGTCTGTGCTCAAGAACCAAAAGTGCACATACTTTTGATGTAGAGAAATTGAATGAATGAAAATCATCTAGAAAACAAACAGAGGAGAAACATCCAGATAATCAATGTAATTTTTCCCTCTTAGTGGCACAGTTGCAGGCCTGCTAATACAATTGCTAAGAAGCTTCCTTTCACTCTGGCCATTTACAGCTTTCAAGACTGAATTTTAAAGCCAGATGAAAGATTTAGAGACAGAAGCCCCACTGACTTCCAGAAACCCTTATGTTCTGACCATAAATCCCTGAAATGCTTCTAATGTCTCCAAGCATGCAGTTTCTCTGTGTCTGAATAGTGGGCCAGTGAATCAGAACATCAGCAAACATCAGGCTGACAGTGAGTCCCCAAACATATTTAAGTATGTAGTGTCCAGCTCCTGATAGCCAGCTCCTTGCCTCTGACCAGTTTTTGAAGGCTGACTACCTACCACTTCCTCCTATCTTATGGAATAATTCTGAAATACTGAATTCTCAAAGATAGCTGTCCCCTAGGTCATTCTGTCTGGCCATCACATCTATAGATGTGTTTCCTAGAAGGGGCATGTCACCTTTTTCAGTGGAGAACATTGACCTGATACACGAATGCATTGAGAGGGAAGGGCACAAAGGTCCTCCTTCCTCTTTGGGGAGATCACAGAAGAACGTAAAATCAGAGGAGACTGTCAGAGCCAGCCACAAATGAGCACGTTTATGAGTAATTCACTCAGAAGAGCTACACCTATCAGACATCCACTATGCCCATTCCCAGAAAGTTCCAGACACTGCCTAACACTTGTCAAAGATGACCTGAAAGGAAGAGAAGCATTGTTGTGTAAAAGTCAACGGGATTTAATATCCTGACACCTTGGTTTAATGCTAACAAAGCTCATAGAATAGATTATCAGCATCTTGGTACTCCTCATCTCACAACAACTCACCAGTGCACCAATGTACTTCTGTAAAGTGGGTAACGTGTTTATTTTAAAAATAAATATGTTAAGACACTGACATGCTGGCATTTGCCTGTGATGGATTGTACCATAGTTTACACAATGACAGCATAGTTGGGAATGGGAGGGGCCTTTTGAGGTCATCTTGTCCATCCCCTCTGCTCAAACAAAGCCACCTATAGCCAGGAGCTCAGGACCACATCCAGATGGCTCTTCAGTATTTCCATGAATGGAGACTCCACAATATTTCTGGGCAACCTGTGGTAGTGCTCAGTCACTTTCACAAGAAAAATATGTTTCCAAACACTCAGAAAGAATAGTGACTCCTGTGTTTCAATTTGTAAATACTCCCTTGGTGAATCCATTCTGAGCATTCCTGATGACTTTCTTGTTCTTCATGTGCTTGAATACGGTTTCCAGGGCTATCTGTTCCATCACCGTCCCAGGAATCAAGGGAAAGTTAACTGACCTGTACTTTTTATTTCTACTGATGTCATAGGACCTCAGTGACTTCAACAGGCTTTAGTTCAAATCATAAAGAAAATGAGAATAGACCCAGGAACCTTGTCATTAAGTGTTAGCCCCCAAATACACCTCTTAACATTAGTGATGATCTACACTAAGCAAGTAGTTGCCTTCTGGACACAGGACAAGTAGACCATTTGTTTGAACAGCTGAGTAGTGAAGTGTCGTCCAGTATCATCTCTGAGGAAATCAGAAACAATAAGAATAAACTAAATAGTCTTATTACAAAAAGGCACAAATCTCTCTTACTACAAATGGCAAGCCTGCTACACTACACAGTTCAGAGGGATTTCCATAACTCTCTGCCTAGTACTTAGATTAAGACATTTCTCTCCAAAGTATAAAATATGCTCTCTGCATTTGACTGGCTTTCTGTTTTCTGGGGGATTTTTTGTCTGATTGCATATCATGTCTCACTTGCACTCCCTCCTCCATTTTCCTAGCCCTGCAGTGAACAGACACACTCTCACTGTCATATCCTTTTCCAAGCCTCCTGGTATTCAGCCTCTTTTATTAAAATCTCATCTAACTTCATTATTTTTTAAATATAAAAGGGAAAAATCTATTCCCTTTCCATTGCACTGATTTATTTCTTGACTACATGCATCATTCCAAAACACAGTCCAATTGTAAGAGAGCAAGATGGAAATTCAACTTGCACATCATATCTACAATCCCTTCTGGGTTGTGTGACGGGGAAGAGATACTAAATATAGAAATTAAATAGCTTCCATAGTTAATCTAGATAAAATTAAAATTTTAATATTGGAATTGAATATCTAATGTGGCATTTAATCAGTATACTAATAGAATCATATTTCAAAATATGAAACAGAAAATAGAACATTTAATATTTTCCACCTCAGAGTCTTTCTCTTAGGATCAGTATCATTTTTTGCTTAGGTGCTTATAATTCCCTTCATACACCTTAACAGACAAAATAGTTTTAAACTTCAGGAAGGCTTGGCCACAGCCCAGATGAAGATGTGCTGCTGGGTCTCTTTTGGCATTTATACCTGGCACAGGCCCCCCAGTGGCTGAAAATTGGCTTGGGAGACACTGCAAAGCAAAACTGCTGCCAAGCCAGCAGCAGGTTGCTGCCTGGTGTGAGCTCCTCTGTGCTGATTTAAATCCAATTCTCCTCAGAACAGCTGTGCTCTGTTGAGAAATCTTACTCCTGCTTGGATGCTGCCAAAGACTCGTTCTTGCACACACATCTGCTGCAAACCACGGTTTAAATATCAGAAGACCTTGTACCGCGCCAGAAGTGCTGGAAGTCTCATGACCCCCAGCTAGGGAGCTGCCTTCTGTGTCCCTTTCCCTGGATCCTGCTGTGTCTCCTTCCTTATCTTGCGTATCTCCACACTTTGGGTGCACCCCCTCATCTCGTCAGGATCTGGAGGCTCTCAGCTCCCCTTAGCCCTGGGGAGCAGCTGGGCATAACAGGAGGCTTGGGTGAACCTGTCACCACTAGGGGCCAAGGGGCTGGAAGTAGCAGCTCTCTCTCCTACAGCTTTCATGAACTGCTCTCCATTAGCACTCTGCAAGTGTTGGTGCATGAATCTGGAAACCTCACATCGTTTCCATACCCCATTCCTGTATGTCTTTCAGGGCTTCACTGAAGTTCAGATAATGGACAAATTTGGGTTCCCCAAGCAAGCTGTGATCCTCAATGTACCAAAGCTCTCAGATTATTTTGTCATAATTTGCTAATGCCAAAGGCTTGCAAAGCTGTCTCTGAAATATATTCCTGCACCCAGATGCCTTAATAATTTATAAAGTCAGCAAATCATAGTGTTGGCACAAAGACGTTTTAATATTAAGCTGCTGTAAGTTTGGACCAGATACATTCTGCTGAGTCCAATGAAAGGCAAATTGCAATAATGTGACAAGACAGTTGAAATCTTCAGTACATTGGAAAGACAGTTGGAAACCCAAATATTTAACAATTTATGCATTGCTTTTGCAGATGCTTAAGATGGATTTGATTTGTCTGAACATAAAACTAAGATACTAATCAGGTCAAAAGCAATTTATGTATTTACGATACATAGCACAGTGTTACATAAGAGAGCAAACCCCTCAAAAGGACAATATGCATTTCTTTCACGACATGCTATATAATTGTAAAGTAATTCCTCTCATCTTCTTCTAGTCATGTCAGACACATGGCACAGGAGACAAAAATTAATGTGGGAAAAAAATATCCAGCTGAATAAACCCACATAATTTTCGCCCTACAGGAAAAATGGTAGTCACAAGCAGTCAGCTCTGGGGTAGAACACAGCAGGTTCCCATAGCACTACAAAACACCACACATGTGCTTTGGGATGGGGAGGAGACCTATGTGATTTAAGAGACATGGAGCAGAAAGCAGCGCCACAACTGTGTGCTTAGTCTCTATGGGCATGCTTTACTATCTGCAGCAGGAGTAGTTTTCAAGCATGTCAAGTCTTTCTTCATTTCAGAGGAACTCAGAATATGTGAGCAAAGAAAACATAGAGTTTGTGAATAAGAAAAATGGCATTGCAGCAAATACAAAAGTATTGGGTCCCAGACTGAAAGGATCATGGCTGGAGTAACAAAAAACCAGGTCTGGTAATATGAAGCACAGCACATTTGTACTGGTTTTGGCTGGAGTAGGGTTAATGTTTTTCACAGAAAAAGAATTTCGTCTGGGGTTAAACCACAACAACACTGCAAGGTTAGAGTTTTTTTTAAAACCTAACAGCCATAAGGTAAGGCAATTCACAGATTCACAAGCACTATCTTTGTCTACTTTCATTTGCATTCCAAACTAGGCATTATGACATCTCCCATCCATGTTTCTAAGATCAAAAGGCATTATATGTAGACCACAAAGTCCATATCTCTCGTTATGACTTCCTACCAACCCTTCTCCAGTTTCCTTTGCTAGCCACCTCCTATCATTAATACTGTCTTCCAGATACTGGTTTCACCTTTCTCTGTACCCAATCCCTCCCAGAAGGCTAGCCAGCAACTACTGTTTCACCAACAAAATGAAATGTTAAATTATCCAGCCAGTTGACTTTGACCTTCTAACTGTGAATTTGAGGTTTCATATTTGGAATTTGGAGCAAAAAATTTCCCAGCCTGGAGCTGAGAAGTGCCAGGTGAATATCAGATAAATGGCAAAAAGTAGAAAGTTGTTTCATCTAGACTAGAGAGAATTTTCCAACCAACAGTGATGAGTTGCAGCACCTCAGTACATATATGCCTTTCAAATAAAAGTGCATTTAAGTTCTAATACTAAAATAACTTGTGCATAATGACAGCAACTTAACAAAGCAGAAATCTGGAGTGGAGCTTAAAGCATGCTTTGGCAAAGTGTCAGTAGAACATAAACCTTCCATGGAAAGGCAACATTGACAACATCCTATTGAAATCAGAGGATCATTTCTTCAATTCAGATGCAAGTCCTTATACACAAACAATAAAGGTCTATGGCTTTGTGCATCAGTACTGTGCACTGCACCCTAAGAGAAGCATAGCCTTAGCCCATCATTCTGCCTCAGGTCTTGGCTTGCCTGGCATCAGCACCATCCCCTTGCCAAACTCATGCAGGGACGAGCTGAGTCTGTATCCACACACAGAGGCAATTTCTCCGTGGATGCCATTCTGTCTCTGTCTGCTCTTTATAAATGTCGGTACTTGAAATGAGGTAGGGGCAGAGGAGCTCTGCAGCCAGCTATCTGGAGTGCCTTGCAAGCTGGGGCTGTGGTGCAGCAAATGGTGCAGTGCCAGCCCCGTGGCCGCCCGTGCTGACTGTGCTCCAGGGCAAGGCACCCAAGGGCATTGCCTGCCGGGAGCGGGGCTGGAGGTGCAGCTGCACAGCACGCAGCCGCTCCTCTCTGCCATGGTGACACCACCAAACCTCACAGCCCTGTCATCAAGGAGCAAATATTTCAAAGGAAAATTTTATTTCATCAGTTTCATACACATTTTAAAGCTGATTTTAACCACTTTTGTACTAGTGCTTGTTTCTTGCCCTTGTTGTCTGGAACTTGTTTCCATCAAGTTCAGTGAAGGCCTCACCACTGGACTCAACAGGTCTGCTTCACGGCTCTCACAACCATCACCACATTTCTGATTGCAAAGTGCTGCATTCCGGCTTTGTGTTTGATCTTGGGTCTCTGTCTTGCCTGATCTCAACAGCTATAGCACCCTGCTGCTCACAGCTAATGGGTCCCCTTTTTAGTGCAAGTGATAGATGTCTGCCTTTTCAAGCTGATTATTTCCCAGCTGCTGCACTTTACTGCAGGCAAAGAGCTAGTTAGAGAAGCAGGTGAGGAGTTGTATTTTATGAGAAAAATTATTTTTCATTCAATTTAGTCATAGAGGTAGTTAGACTAGATGCACACAGCGATCAAGTAACATATATAAAATAACAGTAATCTAAGTTCAAGATCTGTTTCCCAGATCACTACTCAGAGAGAGGAGGAAAAAAAGCAAGATTTACACAGATATTCAGCATTGGGAAAACTCTGTGCCTGTCTCTTGATGATGAGAGGCACAGACACCAGAGAGAAAAAGGAAGGAACTGATAAAACATGGTTTTGTCTTGTCCTGCTGTCTTTATAGAAAAAGTGAACATCAATTAAGCATGAATGTCTTCGAGTATTCCCCCCCTTAGGAAAAAAATACTGCTGGAAAAGCTTTCATCTTGCAAATGAGCTGCTTCTTTACAAACTACATTGGCTGCTCGCCATATCAAGCTTGACTCCTGTTTTTTCTTTTAGCAGGAGTTAATGAGAATGTTTGTCTGATCAGATGGTTAGAGTCAACAGACTACAACAGTAAGAGACCAAAAAGCCCGAACAGGCTTGGTGTTGACTGCTCTGCTTGTCTGCCAAATACATCAGTCCAGGAGAGTCACCAGCTTTGTTCTGTTCTGCTGAGCTGCATGGGATTTATAGATTACAACAGGGTTAATCAGCTTTGTTTGTCAATCCCAAAGCACACCACATAAACCCCACACATTCATAGGGCAGCCTCTCCTCCAGGGCTGAGAAAGACCTGGGGGAAAAAGAGACCTGACCAACCAGTTTCTGAAGAGAAGAGACCTGATGAATGATGAAAATTCCTTCTTTTTAATATTGCTGCCCTCAGGGATACACAGGCTTTCTTCAGGAGGCAAAAACTGAGTGTGAAAATGGGTAGTGGTTTGATTTGGTATGGTTTTGTCTGTGTGCAGCAAAAACACGAAGCTTGCTTCCCTAATCAAGTTACATGTTGTCTAATGTTTGCCCATAGACTCAGCAGTAAAAGTAGGAAAGCTGTAGAGCATTTTATGCTCTCCCCTGATACGTGGCCATATGGTTGACCTGATACCCAGAAAAATTCTGAGTTTCAGCGTTTCACATGGTGTGAAACCTTTTAATGTAATCTAACTTTTGTTTTGTAGCCAGAATCAAAGAAATTTAATGCCCTAATTACCAAAAAAACCCCCAACCAAAACCAGCAATTTCTGCCCTGCATGTCTTCTATCTGCTTTCTGTTCCTACCTCTTTTGAACCACTTTGCCCACACCCTAGTTATATATTACCATATCCTGCTCAGCAGTGAGCAGGAAATTTTAAAAAAACAAAAAGCAATGAAGTAACACCATAACATAATTCTCATCTGAGGAGATGCTGCCCTCTTCACTGGAGACCATCACATATATCTATATATCATCTATATATCTATATCTATCTCATATATACATACAACATATATCACATGTATAATATATATATATATTTTTATATATATATATATATATATATGCCATATAATGATATTGCTTCACTGGTATCAGTGCAGAAACTACTGAGACTCAGACCAAGACAGCCATTTCTGTATCTTGAGCTACTGTAAAAAAAGTAGGAAAGAAAGAGGAGGGTAAAGCATTAGAGGTGGAGGAACCCTCCCGAGACTTCCTGAGCACTAGTCTTGGACATAATCTGATAAAAAAGCACCACACATATTTGTAGATGACCAAGTAAGTTGTGATGATACCAGTCCTCAGCGTGTTGCAGAGTATGCAATTCTCACCTAAGGGCAAGTAAAATAAGGTCACTTATAAACGATTTGAGTAGGAACCTAATTTTTATCCAGGACATTTCTGTCACTAAAAACAAACATCCCAGACTGCTGTCTCTTTCTCATTTCCTTTTCTTCCTGGTTGTTAGTGAGCATTGTCTTATCCACAAGTCAGTATAGAAGCTCCATCAAATACACTTTAATCTGGCCACTGGCCAGAAGAAACCAACTTTTTGTTGGATTCCAGGGTACATTTCACTCTGTTTGACTGAAACACTGCAGTCATACCTTAACTCTAGGTAAGCTGGAAAGCTATCTTCCTAAAATTAATGCCTATGTTCCCAAGAGAGAGAAGATACAGGCACAGACTTGCTTGCCTGAGACTCGCTGCCTAAGTAGGATCCAGTAACCCCAGGTGTTTTGATTTGGCTTATTTGGTTACTGAGCCAAATGCATCTCAATTTAGTGGGTGGGTTTTATTTGTTGGCAGTGCCAGAGCTCATTGCCCTGTTTCACACTGCAGTGCAATACAAGGTATCTCCAAAAAGTTTGAAGGCAAACAGGGCTCAGCTCTCCCAGATGCAGCCATATCTTTGGCTACAGACTTTGATTGAGCCTGCTGTCCTAACGCCAGTCAGGCTGAATTGCAGAAGATAGAGCCAAGTGCTTTGGACACTTCAGCAAAACAAAATACTCATAATAATAGGCAGATTTAAGCTTTTTCTTTAACTAAATGGCCTAGGAACTGTGAAGGTATCTCCATCTCCTCTGACCAGCAGTTACATGAATAGAAAGCAGTCTCAAAATTACTCCATGTTATGTCTGAGCACAAGAAATTTATTTCACTGTTTTTTTCCTTTCAGAAAATGTTCACCATCACACCCCTGGGAGATCCAGTGCTGCAGATTCAGCTGTGCATTTTTGCTGCAGACCTGCCTTGAAGCTTCTCTGATGACATCAGAAACAAGGACCAGGGCTGGACCAAGGAAGAGGGAGTGAGGAAGGGATTGTGGAGAGTTTGGCTTCATGTTCCTTTACCATCAGCTGTGAGAGATTTTGGGAAGAGATGTGTTACCACTTGCATAGTGCAAGCTCTGCACAGCTCTTTTCTGGGCATAAGTTGCCCCCCACCCCACCTCCCCCCACTCCCTTCAGCCCAGGTTCCCACCTATCTGGAACAGGCTAAGAGGAGGCCATGCCATTTTTCTGCCCTGATCCCTTTCATTCTCTGACTTGGCTAAAGCTTGCCCTGTTTTCTCCTAGGCCTGGGCTGGCAATGCAGGTGCTGCTATACAATATCACGTTCCAGATTTGCGGTGCTGCATCATCTGACTGATTCTCTCATTGTGTGTGCCCTGAGCCACAAGCTGAAGTGTGGTAAATCCTTTCTCCTCTTTTTGTCTGATTTCCACCTCCTGTGAGTTTGCTACAAAACCATGACAAATACGGATCAAGGTGATACTAACGGGAGAGGTCAGTCAGCAAAGGGGCACATGCAGCTCACTTTAATGGCCTCTCACTGAATAGTCATTGAATGAGGAAGATTTTGTTGTACTTGTTCTTTCACTAATTAATGTCAGTATGACAGCTTTCAGGAGAGGTCAGACAGCACCTCAGGGAGGCTGCTAAATGCAGAACTCATTTGAGCATGGAGGTTGCTGCTACTGTAGCCCTTAATAAAAAAACTTTGTATATTCAAGTATTGCAAGTAATTAGTATTTTCCCCACTGGAAGTTGCCTGAGAATGATATGATAGAGAACTTTTTTCTCATAAAGAGTCAAAATATATTTTAGAAGTTTATGACTCTGCAATCAGACAGATATGCAAGTTCTGGAGGCTGAAAATTTATATATCCTAATTTTTTACTTCCACACTTTGTTCCAGTAGTTTCCTGGGCCTTGAAAACAGCTGGCATAAATTCTAACAGCAAAGACTGCTCCAAAATTAGAGCTCCAAACCCTTGATATTACTGATAATATTCTATTCTGTAGAAAAACAAGGACAACGATGGAAAATTTTTTTCCGTGCAGCATTCACACATAGGTCTGTGAAACATTTGCCTGGAAAATCATTTATCCACTATATTCACAGCAGATTGATTGCAACCTGTAGTTACATCTTCATGGCATGGGCAGAACTACTCACATTCATACCAAGGCTTAACTTTCATGTTCTGTCAATTAGCCTGGGCTTTTAATAGGATATGATCTACAAATGCCTCAGTGATAATCTAAGGGATTGATTTTCCCCTTCTACATTTTCTCCTATGTAGTATCATTATGACCAGATAGCTCTTCTTGATTCTGCTTAGTTGCTAGTATTAATACTACCCATATGCACACACTCACAGACTCCTAACAACAAATCTGTTCAAAGCACTGAAAAGGATGCTTTGAGATTTTTCACCTACTGGTATTCATAAAGGGATGTTGAATTTTCCAAGGTATTTTGTAGTATTTATGCATCAATTAACTTAAAATCCAATGGTCACATTTTGTGCTTCTCCAAACATTTTCAGAATAATTAACTCCTTTCGGCCAGGTTCTTATCTCCAGCACTATGTAACTGGCAGATGCAACAGTGTGGAAAAAGCTGTTGTAGATTTTTTTGCTGTCATTTACAATCTGAATCATGAATTTCTCTTCAGCTAATTCACACATAAAGCCTGCTCACATCTACAAAACACACAAGACTTTACCTTAAACGATCATTGTGTGAGTGGCAGGAACAAACACTGTCAGGAAAGCACTTGCTAGGAATAGAGGATATAGTCAGCAACAACAGCTTACAGATACTGTGCCAGGTAATGACAACCTTTTGAAAGTGGTGGGAGATTTACTTTCATCATCAGAAGAGAAGATCAGGACTTCATGAAAAAATATTTTATTTTCAAGACATAAGGACTGAGGTCTCTGCTATGTGGGACACAGTGAAAGCTGGTGTGAAGAAAGAAGGGGAAGAAATAATTGAATGTTCTGACACTCTAGAGCAGAGCAAAGCAAAAACAAACAGGAGCAAAGCACTCTGGATACAGATCATGCAGAACTAGCAAAAGCACAAAGGAGCAGATCCCAAATGCTGATCTCCCAGCTGCCAGAAAACCTCACCACATTTTATACAGCCTATGTTATGTCCATGTGCTAGACCTGCATGGGGATACCTATGAATCCTGAAAGAATGGATGGGAAAGCAGTGAAAGTCCTGTGCTCTCCCTGCTGGACTAGGCTGTGCTGGACTGTAACAACTCAAAAGGACATGGAATTACATGTTCTGCTTAGTGACTGGGCCAAATGCTGCTGTTAAGAGTCAGGGTAATGTGACTGAATCAACAGTCCTTACTGCTCTCTTTTAACATATGCTTTCAAAAATTCCCAGGGAGAGCCATGGGAAGTGTCAAAGGGAGATCCCAAAAATGAAATCAAAGCAATGTCACAATAAAGCCAGTAGAGGTAAGGAAAAAGTTGAAAAGTTGAGTTCATTCTTATCTGAGCAAAATACCACAAAATGCTCTAATAACCATGCCAATAAAATGGGAAGAAATTGACCAGAAGTCATTAATATGCATGTTTTACTCATGAAGGACCTACCTAAGTACAGAGAGCAACAGGAAAGTCCTTAAGCAGAGGTCAAAGAGAAAGACATGAATTGTTCATGTTTTCATTTGGAAAATTGCAACAGCATAATTATCTGTGATTCAGGAAAGAAAAGACAAAGCCTTTCTTTTAGAATATGTATTTTATGTCTCTATTTACATGAAAGTATGTATTTATACATCTTCGTAAATACATATATATATATATATTTATGCACATACACATGCTTGCACATGGATGTTGTATTTGGTGTCTCTGGCACAGTGAGTAAACAGAGACAGTCCCACTGAATTTTGTCTCCAGTGAGTGAGCGGGTGCAAAAAGTCTTGCTTCAGAAAAATAACTTGCTTTGAACCCAGTGTTGGCTGGTGCAGAAACCCAAGTATCTCCTTACAGTAGCTGGCACAGAGGAGCCTCTGCTGCCCTGCTCACCGCACACTGGTGACAACTGGCCAAGTGACAGAGCCCGCCAAGCCACGGGAAGTAGCAGAACTTTTTGCCGTGTGAAAGAGCTTGCTCACTAAGAGTTTCTTGTTTTCCCCAAAACTCTTAGAGCTGCCTTCCTAGCAGGCTTCCTCACAGAGCTTTCTCAGTAGCACAGAAGAAATACTATTTTAAAATATCACTAGAAGGAAATAGGAGAGGAAATTGGACAAATTGTCACAATTCTTGCAGCCTCCCTCCTATTCTCCACACAGCATATCAGATGTGCTCTTCCACTTAACGGACACTGCAAAGAGCTTTCAAACTTTATTTTTTCCTGGAGGATATTAATTCTGAAAAGGCACGGGACTTTTCCATTTGGGAATTTCTTTGAAAACATACCTTACTTTTATATTAATCATTCCGCCTCAGACTGCATCACAAAGCCCTGTTCTCATCTCTCTCTTCGGATTTTAGCCTTTAAGCTTGCAGCATTCTTGCGGTTTGTCCAGAGACTCAAGCAGCCTTCCACTTCTCAGTATGCAGCCTGTGACCCTGTCACTCACAGCTCAGGCAACACCCCTGCCTTCTGTTGGGGGTTCTTTCCTTTTGTTTCTTTTTATGTAGCGGATTTTGTCTCATAAGTTGCTAAGAAAAAGTAACGACTGGGTACTTAAGGAAAACAAAAGAAGTGGCCAAGCTCAGGGGAGGAGGGCATCTGGCTGCTCTTCTCTTGTCTGAGAGTTTCTCTGAGAAGCGCAGATATACCTCGACAACTGGGCTGGTAAAAGACAGGGCTGGGGCAGCTAGCTAGCTAGCTCTCTCTCTTTCTGTCTTTTTCTCTCTCTTTTTCTCTCTCTCTCTTTCTCTCTCAGCTTCCAAGGAGGATGGTTGGAGTTGCTGCTTGGGGAAGGGAATTCGCGACTGTCACTATGGTCCAGCCCCGTCCTGCTTCTTCTGGCGTGGGGTGAGCCTCTGCTCGTAAGAGCAGCCTTCTGAACTGCGACCTTATTAACACCCACCTCACTAAGGGAAGGACTTTCTTACCATCTACCTGGGTGCCCCGATCCCTCCTCTCCCTGCCTCCCTCGGAGCCGGGCTGCCGCTGCCCTGCCCGGCCCCCGCCGCTTCCGCGGGGCTGCTCCCAGCCTTCGCTGATCTGTAGCCTCGCACCTCCTGCCTGCCGAGACCTCACTGGGATTTCCCACTGCAGCTCCAGAGCGTGATACATCTCCTCCACTACCCCGGGATTTTTGCTCGTCCCTGCCGTCCCAGCTTGCAGCCTCCGAGAGTCCTGCTGGGGCACACAGGCTCAGAATCTTTGCTGATTTAACTGCCCAGCCTCTAAGTTTATTTTATCACCTTTTCATGTACATAGCACTTAAATGTCTGCAGTAAAATTAACACACCAGGTTCAAATCAAAGCCCTTTTATGGCCTCTTCTGTTTTGTTTGTTTGTTTTTTGNTTTTTTTTTTTTTTTTTTTTGTTTTTTTTTTACTGTTTTAAAAAGCACTCTTCACATTGTAAAACACAGTGCAACTGTGAGCTTCAAGCAAAACCCACAGTCCTCTACCAGGTCACACAATAGCCAAGCACAGGCAGCCACATCCTGCAATACTGCAGCTGCTGCTGCTGAGCTTCTGAGCACCTTCACCTATTTAGAGAACTGAGAGTGCAGTATTCAAAACTGTGAGAAATCAGCAACACGGTGAAGAGCTGAACAACCTGAAGTCTCAAGGCAGTGTATGCAGAAGCAGCCTCCTCACTCTGCAGGTTTGCAGTGTCTGAGCCACCTCCCACTGTCCCTAGAGGGGCAGCACCACAATGGCACTTGCGCCAGGATCCATTACGAGAAGCAGACACACTCCTCCAGAGGACAGCATCCTTACTGTTAATATCACCCCGCCTGTCTTCCACGCTGTGGCTCTTACAGATCACTACCTCTATTCAGAGCCAAATTTGTCAGATGAAGGCGTTCAAAAACACATCAAAAAAAAGGAAGCATTTTCATCACTGAGCAAAACACACTGAGCTGCTTTTTTTCCCAAAGTCAATTCCCTGGTCCAGACAATGGTACCTTTCTGTGAATATTAGAAAAAACCTGCCTGTAAGTTTTACAGTGGAATAGTCTGCTGCTTGTTATATAGGCTTTTTTCAGCCACCCACGAGAAAGACAGCTTCCTGCCAAACCCTCAGAGATTTGCCTGTAGAAGTTCTGGTCTCATGATGTTCTCAGGCACCTTGCAGAGACTGAGAGTCTTTCACCAGGGAACAATGAATGACTGCCCATTAAAACATGATCTTCTCTTCCACTTTCCAGAAGCAAACACAATGGCCTGCAGTATAAAGGAAGAAACCTTTACTAGCAAATCAGGTTTCTGGGTAGTAACGAACATGTCTAATTGCTCAGGCTTACAAGAGACAAAACCACAGGTTGCTGGCTACCAATTCATTTCGGAAAATCAAATTAACTCAATTGTATAGTGGAAAATTTGACTTCCTTAATTTCTACAGTCATCAGTCATTCCCTGACAAGTTCCTCGTGTGCATGCAACCCAGATAGCACTGCCCTTTTCTTCAGCTTCATCTTACCTCTACCCTTTTTTTTGCTAGTTTCCCTATTTTTTGCTATTTTTGACTGTCCTTCCAGCACAAGTCTTCTGTGTTCTGAACTTCCATTCATTTTCTTGCAGATAGTGAATTGCTTGAATCTCACTCCTGTCTCCCAGCTACAAATTCTTCTTCATATTTCTCTGGTTACTAGTTAAACTCAGCCTTATTTCCCATCATTTGGATTGCTTTTAATTGGCCAGTGTTAATGGGTTATGGTTAGCTTATCCAGGCAGCACTTTCCTGGCCTTTTGTCTGTCACCAGTCATCACACTATCCATTTAGTGCATCACGCATTGTGTCACTTACCCATCACTACCAGACAATCACTGGAAAGAGGACATCAGATTGCTTTTAAGAGCTATTTCTGCGAAAAACATGTAGTATCATTCATCCTCGACCAGTGAACAGGTTTCTGTTTTGGGAAAGAGGAGGGGAGTTGTTGCAAATGTACAGAATTAAATCCTCATGTCATTTAACACAAATCTTCTTAGTGATTATAAATGCGTATGACTAGCTGACCCATTTTACAGCAACTTGTTCTAATTTTAATGTAATTTTTCTTTATATTAATAATAATTTCTTGTTCATTTTTTTGAAGTCCTAATTACCAGGGGTTATACTGCGCAGAATGGGAAGATTTTCCTAGGTCACTAGTAATCTCTGCAAGTAAGTGTCCTGAAAACACTACACAATATCTTAATAGCTTTTGCATAAAACAAATTGGTATTAAAACCTGGAGATTAATGTTTGTGCAATGGCTAGTGCAAACAGCATCACATCTTGCTCCCAGCTTCCTGGGCTGCTTGCCTACACAAAACATCTGCTATCACAGTGATTTTTCCCACTGACTAAGGCAGACTGCACAAGTCTCTCCTGAACCATTGCACCCTGGAGAGTAAGTCTTGTATTGCTATTTGATCCAAGTTTCTCCTAAGAATAACCAAATACCAGAGTCATGCCTGGAACCTCAGGAGGTCACACCTCTTTCCCATGAGATGATGGATGATTTCCCACATCTCTCCTACTAAAGACGATGCATCAAAGCTGTTCAGGTGAAAAAATCAAAGACATCAGCCCTTCTACTCATTGAGGATTCCATTTCTTTTTCATGTGGGAGCACATGGTAAGCCCTAATGTAAACTCCAGAGAACAGAAAATTAAGAAAAATTGAGATAAATGCTCTAACTGTGGCAGAAAAGAAGCAAACTAACTTCATATGAATTCTACTCTTGTCCCTCTGGTAATCTTCATGCTTTGCTTAGAGAATGGCGCATTCTTCTTGTGGCTGAGGAAGTCTGCTGTGGGCTGAGTAGGTTACTCTGAGCTTCTTTAGGAAGCAAAAGTGCAAAGGCTCAGGTCCATAGAGGCAGAGTACAGAAGAGACTTTTCACCCACAGAGAGGAGAAGGAGACCTGCCATGGCATCAGACCGAGCTCTCCAAGGGCCCGGTCCAGCCAGAGCAAACCCACAGTGAGTCAGACCCATGGCAGCGTGGCACAGGGCCTGGCACAATCATGTCTCCAAATCTGAGAAGCCTGGCCAAGCAGAGACACCCATTTCCTCCACTTGACAAGACCCACTAAGTGCAGGCCTGAGTAGCTGGATGAGTAGTGGATGACATTATTATACATTGATACATACACTAATATCTCAGGTGAGCCATAAAATTTTCTCCAAGGCAGCCCTGATGACTAACCTGAGTATACAGCACAAGAAAACCACAGCCCAAATGGCAGAATGTTAATTTTGTTTAAAAACCACGAAAGGACAACTCAATACAAAGCACCAAGGTGACTGACACGCACATGTCCGCCTTTAAACACGGACACACGGACACATGGACACACAGACATACAGACACACAGATACCTCCCCATCTTGTGGGGAAGCTGTCCCAAGCTTTGTACTTGGAAACCAGGTGGATGCTTTTTGCAAATTGCATTCACTGCTTGGAAGTGGTGCCTTGGGTGACCACCATTGTTTTTCATCCTCTTGAAGCACTGACACTCACAAAAGCAAAGGCAGCAATTTTGCTGAATGTGTTTCTGCATTGCTTCCGTCACTGGCTGACTCACTGTTTTGAAGGTCACTGTTTTCAAGAGATGACTAGATGAGATTTATCTATCAAAGCTCCTTCCAGATGGTTCATGAGGGCTTTCATGAACTATCAAAGAGTAAAATCATCCCTATGACAGAGAGTGCATAAATGACCTTCCTTATTTGTCTTCTTTGAGATAAGGCCAAGCCTAAACCAATCTTTCAGCGACTCAGGTCATTACCATGTGCTTCAGGAAGGCACAGTAAGTACCTTTTCCTCAAGTGGTTCAGTACTAAGTGTGACACATTGTTTTTCAGTGAGTTTTCCAAATAGCTTTTCCTATCAGGGCTGTCTAAGATGAAAAGTGAAGCAAAGAATTAGGCCTGGTAAGTCAGTAACCTGCTACATAATGCATTTGTCCTACATAAGATGGCAAATTAACTGAATTGGGTTTTTACTCCCCCTTCCTGCAAACTCTACTGTTTGCAGCCTGTGGTTAGGCAAACTGCCCCAATGCTGTGTGCCACAGCTAGCCCCTCATGTGAAATTCACAGGAGCATGATACACTAAACCCAGACCAGTGATTTTCAGGAATTAAAACTTTCTGGTATTTTTCACTTCTACTGACTGTTTATCCTTATCATATTGTCTGCATTTGACGCAGTAATTTTTCCAAGATTCATTTTCAGCTCAGTTACACTGCTCCTTGGCCCAGCAACCAGTGTCACTACTTGAACTACATGGCTGTTTAAAGGCATACATGGCACACGTGGCTTATAGGCAGAAGGGTGACAATGCCCTCTCATTACAGCGCACGTCTGTAGGATAACTGAATGGGCTCCTCAAACAATAACCATGTCCTTTGGGACAAGAGAAGCAGCGGTGCTTTCTAGCCTACAAAACCACGGAAAATTTAATGAAGGGCACATGAGTAAGGTGAACGTAAGCTAATATGGGCAGATAATAAGCAAATTGCTATTAGGAGACTGCTTTGGCCATAACTTTGTTAGGTCTCCAAAGGCAGCCTCTAGGGTCTGCCTGGGCAGTGCAGTTGCAGCAGGATTTATTGCATTTGGTCTCTTACGTGCATTTCCTGATGGACCTCGTGTTCCTGAGTTCTGCTGGCCCCAGATTCCGAAGCATAAAATCATGTTTATTCCAGGCAAGCTCAGCCTTACTGAAGTCTGCTGCTCAGCAGTTCTGTCCTCACAAGAAGCACAAGAACTGCTCTGTGGGTTTCTAGGTGACTGCTAGATAATTATGTAGGCTAGAAAGGAAAGAAACACAAATTAAACAATTGACAGGTCTAATAAGGACATGAAGCCCCTAATCAGTGTCTATGAGATCACAATGAAAACATCTATTTATACCCATCTATATTAATTGGCAGAATATACTGAGCAGAGACTTTTTTCTTTAGTACTGTGGGAGGAAGCCTATATGAAGCAAGAAATAAAAAAATCCTCAGAGTGACCTTCTGGGCTGATGTATGCTGCAGACATTCCCAAAGCTGATGGAGACAGCATGATTAATTTTCATAAATTATTGAACCAAAACCAACTTTCAGCATCTAGAAATACATATCACATTGGTAAATGTTGCATTATTCACCATACATGGTGTGATTGAAAACCTATTTGCCAAGCAGTGAGTCAAATGTTTACTCAAGGCAGCAAGGCAACCAGGACATGCACACCCATACACAGAGCCACAGGATTTTTGCAGAGGTTCACATCCTAACAAAGGTCCCACACGTTTATTACTTACTGCTGGCTTGCTTTGCAAGAGCTGTTCGCACTTTAAATGGTGACATCTCCATTTGGTATGCATTCTAAACACTCCAGTTCTGTGATGGCTCTTTGGGGGGCCAAGTCCAAAGTCTTAGCTCCTGTTCATACTGCCTTCTTGCTTATTTTAGGCCACACATGTGAAAAATATGAAAAATATGTTTTCCTTTCCCCTGGTCAAAGGCAATATACGCCTTGGTAATTCATTCTTCTGGAGTTTATCCAGAAAAATGGTATCGCAGACAGGCTGCAGAGCAGAATTTACTCAGCCACAAATGCAGAAAGAAGTGCCACATAGGACAAGTCAGGAGGTAAGGATGTGGAAAAGGGGCCAGCAGAAGAATAAATATATTTTGGAGAGGATTTTCAGAGTATATACATGACATCAAGTTATTAATATTTGGTCAAATGTTTCTTGAGATTTGTTTGCATAACTTTCATTAACACTTCTGTTCTTAAACACATTTTGCAGAGAGATTCACTTCCAATAGCACATTACCCATTACAATGTCACAGCAGCTAGTAATATTTTCACTGAGAAACTGGGAAAATATTTCATCTGGAAACCTGAGTTTTTCACATTCAAGGAACAATAAAGCCCAGGGTAAACTTCAAAATGTAATTTTTTTTCCAAAAGAAAGTCAATATGGTTGCAGAAGAAATAATTTCATCAAAAGTCCGGAATTCTGTAGAACAGCAGTTTCAGCAGACATTTTCTGACAAGTTGACTGGTAACTTCCTTGAAACCTCATATAATTTAATATCAAGATCAGAGTTTTACTTCAAATCTAACTGTAACTATCATCCAACTGATGTTATTTAAATGGCTTTGTCATAGCAGAAGCCAAGCAAACTAATTTCTTTGTACTTTTAAATGCTTTCTTTTCAGAGATGTTCTGCACCTGTGATGTCTTGACTCTTTTTCATGCTTTGCTCTCATATCTGCTTACTTGCTATATCAAAACTACAAAATTCAGGGACTGACTATATTTATACCTTTGTACAGACATGGGAGGGGACAAAGACAAAACAAATGCCACTGAAATGGTGGCTCACTTGAGCACAATAAAAACAGCATATAGACATTAGCACTATTTTGGCTATATTCAGGCCCTCAAAAATTGTTGTTTCTTTACATATAGATCCAGGAAGAAGGTAAGATCCCAGGTATGTGATTAAGATATTGGCCACTGTTTAAATTGGAGGTCATCTTAGATAACCTGCATTTTTCAAAGCAATGAAAGTAATAATGGAAAAATACTAACAAAAGTTAAAACAACGAAATGCATATTGGGGGGCGAGGAAAATGAGCCTTCATACCACCTGCATCTTACCTATAAGGTAAGGAGACTGAATATACTGTCTTTACACAGACACACCTTTCTGCCCTCTCCCTAGCCTTCACCTTTCTCCCACAGCATCCCTTGCAGCCCCCAGCCTCCTTGCCTGGCCTCACAGAGTTCCCTCCCCTCCCGGCAGGGAGGGAGGGTCGCAGAGCTCTCTCTCCTCGGGCGTGGCATAGCCGTGCCTGGGGGATCATCCCTCCCTCCCTGCCTGCCTCCTGCCAGCCCCCTGCAGCAGCAAGTCCTTCAGCTGTGCCACCAGGCCTAGGAGAAACCGATGGCTGCATAAAGAAGTCCTGCTCTCAGAGTAGTATCTACAAACAGAATCCTTCTTTTAACCCATTTGATTGTGAAATAAACATTTTGTAAATGCTGGGTAATGCAGATTGCCCATGGGGAAAAGCCAGTTGATCAGTCCAATGCAGCTGCAGGATCATTGTCCACTTACGAACACTCCAACTGCCCTAACACATTAATATCCACTTCAGAGTCATTAAATTTAAGACATTTTTCAACAAAAGTGTAAAACTGATTTGCTATGGAAGCCATTCCCAATAATGGAAAACAAGTAAAAAACTAGGCAGAGTTGCTGCAGCCACAGCAGGAAGGGATCAGTCCCTTGGAGCATGCTCCTGAAACGACAGCTTGAATTACAGACAGAAATTACATTTTACTTCTGTGGCTCATTTACGCCATTCCTCTTCCCTCCTAATATTTAGTTAAACTGTAATCTTTCTCTGAGGGGGCCCCCACAGAGTCTGGAAAACTGAAGTCTAAAACTCTGGTTTAGGAAATGGAAGAAAAATTTCTAGAACCGGAAAAATTGCTTGGTGACTCTCAAGGCTTCCTGAGAAGCCTTTGAGTAAACCTCATTTATAATTTTTAAGGCAAGCTGGAGGCAGGAAGGGGATCCCTGTGGAGGCAACAAACAGCCAAGAGCAACACTTTGAAGTCTGAAGTGGGATTGTGGTAGGAGAGAAAGTGATTACCTTACACCAAGAAGGAATCAAGGTGTGAGTGTGCAGCAACAGTACCTCTTCATTAACTTCCGTTAGAGCTTTTCAGTAGCATATGACTTCAAAAACTTCAGCTTGGCTTTTAGACTGAGTTTGCATCACTAGCTGGTGACTTTCCCCTAGCCTGTAGGCCGGCACTCTGAGTAGGTATATTAGTATGGAAGGTTGTAGCATAAAATCTCACAAGCAGCATTCTGCTGCTGCAGGAGCAGCAGTCACAAGTGCCAGCTGCAGACTTCCCCCATACCCAACCCAAGAACACCATTAGCTGTGATGACAGCCCTTAAACTCCCAGGGCCACAGTTACCAGTTGGATTACTGGATCTCAGGTCTTCTGACCTTTACATTGAAGTGTCTGTATTGCTCTAATATCTTTGATTAGGCTTATGATTTGTTACTGATGTAGCTGCTTTTGTATGTGCTGTACAGATGATCATCCTTTTTACTGTTTATTCTCCTTCCTAAGAAGATTAAACCATATAAGGATAAACTACACTGCTAAACAGGTGTAACTTCTCCTGCTAGCATGGTTTCAGCTGATTGAACAAGAGCAGAAAAAATAAAGCTAATCACTTTTAAGTGTAGACCACCATCACTGGTGCTAATTAACTCAAGGGCCTTTTATGTTCATAATGCTCAATATGAGCAACTCCCACTCCCACTTGAGTTCAACTGTATTTTTTTTCCTAAGCTGATTCAATGATTGTATCTGCAGTCTTGAGCAAATGTAGCCTGCTTTTGCATAGTACAGACCAAGAAAAATCAGAGCAATTCCCACTTCAAGCCTTGAAATTACTGCTAAACTACTAATATCTTCACATGACAAAGAATCAAACATACCTCTCGACAATTTGTTCCAAAGGCAAATTCCTTTGCTGAAAAAGAGTTATAATTTTATTTTGAATATCTGGCATCATTTTCCAACCACTAGACCTCCATTATATTTCTGCCTGCTAGATTAAGCAATATGTAGTAGCTGATGTGTTCATTTTTTTCATTTATGGTCCAAGAACAAGTTGCTTGGGCTTAAAAAAGGCTGGTATTTCCATTTATCAGAAGCACTGACATAATTTCTTTTTGGCTGCTTTCTCTTCCCTCTGGGTGTTATTTTACTTTTATCTGGTCAAGTCACTCATCCATAACTCGGTTTCCATTAAACATTCAGCACATGGTTCATTCGCATCAGCAGGGTCAACTGCAACACTGAACAATGGCCCAGTTGTGCCTTCCAGGACTTCTCAGCAAGGAGATGCTTATGGAATTGCTTTTTTGTACACATCACACAAAAGGACAAATGGTTGATCACAACAACAGACTCAAAAGAAAACAGAAATAAAAGGATATTGCAGTAGCATTTACCCAGAAGCCAGAGGAAAGGAGAATTAATCCACCATTAGAAAGACTGCTGGACCAGTTTGTTGTGAAGCAAAGTAACTCGGCAGGGAAAGACCCAGTAGCCATGCAACTCACCGTGGTTTGGCATTCCAGTCTTCACACATACCCCCATCTCAGCCTTGGAGACAAGAGAAGCTCCTGGTGATGCCTTAGGATTTTAGCTTTTATATTCTCATATGTTTGTGATCCTGCAATTCTTTAGTGAATAACTCTGAACTCCATGTAGAGTGCTAGCTACTGCTTTTCTCAGTTTTGTCAGACACAACAATTCCTCTCTAGGGCTGAGAATCAAGGACACCTCACTGTCTCAGGCCCCGAGAAATGTAAACAAAAGTGAGTTGGGGGGGAGCAAACTAAGAGAATGGGACTCCACTGCCTGAAGCTGTAATTGGACAATTAACCTCTGATATGCAAATAGACAAAAGTTCTATCTGTCCCAAAAATGTGTGACTGTCGTCCATCTTGGGTGTGGTCTCTACAAGACTCCTGCACTGCCCAAGGTGTGCCCTGTGAAGGCCTTTCAATAAATACCTACCCTTTGTCCTTTCACTCTGTCTAGCCTCTGTTCTAGGTCAGCCTCTACAAGGCATCACTGGGTGCCCTACCCTTTGACTGACACCACTCCAGGATGGCATCACTTTTTGACTCCATGCAAAAGCAGCCAAATACTAACTGAACTGTCTGAGCAGGCACCTCTCACATCCCTATGATTTGACTGTATGGACAAACATGATGTTATCACCGCTGTTGCCAGCTAACCCAGTCTTGGACACTGAGCTCAGTTAACAGCACCCAAAAGAGAATGCAGGTCTTTTCCCCTTACAGCCCAGCAGTCAGTGTGGTTTACTGGAGCACAAAGGTTCATCATGCCTCTGCTGAAGGAGAAAGCACCAGCCACCAGAAGAATGGATATTCAGAGCCATTTCCCTCATACACAATGCAAAGTGCCACTTGTTTAACAGAAAACATTTCAATTTAATTTTAAACTCTCTGTGAACAATACTCAAACTTCATGCTACTGTCAGCTAACCTGGAAAACAAAGTCTATGGAAAGGCAGTTGAATACGTCAAATCATGTCACTCTACCCCTCAGCTGGACTTGAATATCATGCAGAACTCAAGAGTTCAGTTGGGGAAAAATTTGAAACAGATCTGAAAAAATAAATCTGTCAAAAGCCCCACGCAAACACAAATAGCAGAAATATGACAGCAGAAAAAACTTTTGTCGAAGTGGTGGCCAAATATTCTTGGGCTAAGTAAACGAGTTCTTGCTGCAGGTTAAGCTGACTTTCAGAGTGCACTTATCACTTTATCACAACCCAAACCTCCACTTCCTGTATCTAGTCATCTGAAGGGAACATGTGTGCATGCTTGGGTGCTTTTCTTGTTGGGATCCATGCAGCCCAGGTTTTGCCTCCTCTCTTTCCTCAGGCTGCAACACTGGAGCTAATCTGTCATGTTTGTCCACTCCAACTGCCTTGAAACATTGCTAGGTAGGATCACCACCCAAAGGATTATTTTTTGAGTGGTGGGACAGAGGCCACCTGTTCTGACGCCTTGCCTGGTGACTGCAGTGAGCAGTGCCTCAACGGGGGCCGCGCAGCCTCTGAGGCACCGCGCAAACCAGTGACGGTGCCCCAGTGCCAGCAGCAGCTCCGTGGTGTGCACATTTGTCCAACAACTGAAATGGTAGCATAGCACTTCACACAGATTGAAAAAAAAAACCCGTCAGGAAAGTGCTCCAGGTAAATTTCCTTTAATATCTACTCTTCTTGGTATTCTGCTTTATTAAATGTCTCAGATTTCTGAAACTGAATGTAAAACTATCTCCTCAATGACTGCAGAGAAGTAAAATGCTACATCTACTCAATTTTAGGATGACTCAGTTTTTCATGTCTTCAGCTCTATGGTTTCATTGCTGCAGAACCTGATTTGGCTGCCTTGGTTTCAAATGAGGACAAGACATGCAGTAATTGAAGACATACTGTGTCTGCTCCAAAGATCTATGTACAGAGACTTTAAATAAATCTTAATTTCAGAAAGCCATAAGAGAGAATGCCATGATTCTTCAGTCATTAAAAATAACACAGATAATACAATTAGCTGGCTGGTCTGGAAAATTATAATGCTGATGTGCTCTAATGAAATGAAACAGAGATAATGCTTGCTCTGCTGGCTGAGTGGGCTGATTCCTGCTCCAGCTTGGTTCATGGAGGCAGCTCCATCTTCAAGAGGCTGACTTGTCCAGTCACTTGCATGCCAACAGACACATGCTTTTCTGGTTCTGCTCTACCATAAGGAATTCTGGAATCTGAGTCTTAGAAAAGAAATAAACCACCAAAGCCTGCTCATTGTTTCACAGAGTACAACTTTGTTCTGCAAAGAGGGGAGGAAGTTTTACCAATTGTATGCATCCACATCCCATCTGAGCAGCAGCTTGGAACTAAGAGTGTATTTTTAAGAATATTGTTAGCAATACAAAAGTCAGAGAAGTGACTCCAGCTTCTTACAGTAACAGCTGTACGTTATCCCTATTCAGGTCACAGCATCATCTGGAAATTACTTTTCCAAACCAACTTTCTATTTTATATATGTGTGTGTGTATATATACATACACACACATATATATATATGTATATACACACGTGCATATATATATATACATATAAGTGATGTACATGATTTTACTCCTTTGGATGCATCTTCTTGACAGAGCCTTATATATCATCTATATCTGTATCATCTGTATCTATCTATATATCTACATCTACATCTATGTATCTCCTGTACCACACAGGACTCCACACAAGAGGAAAAAGTTAAGTTTGACATAGGAAAAAAGGATATTTTGTATAATTTTCCCTTCAAATACAAGTGGAGTAAAATATGGTTAATCTCCCAATGATTCAAGCACATAAATGTACCAGTTCAGGCCCAGGATAGCTGAGCATATGCGCGTGTCCCACTAAAGTCAATTAAATAGAAATCCACCCATGGCACACACTGATTGCACTAAGAATCCTTAGAACTGCTTCAGGGACAGAAAGGAAATTTTGGACTCCAAAGCAGCTTAGAGCAAATGAGGAGTAAGTAATAAAATTTAATTGAGATGGGTATCTTACAGCCATAAAGAAGCTGGGACTGCTGCATTAAAAGGTAAGAAACAACTGTAGGGGAAAAAAGGTAAGCAAAACATTACTTGGAGAGAGTAAATTGGGGCCTTCAATTCTGCAATGTTGAACCTCTGTAGCAAGAGTACTTCTGATTTCTGCTATCTGAAAAGTCTTGCAATGGATCTACAGCTAATTATTCCAAGCATCAGATAAAAATGCATATACCACCTGTATTTTCATCCTACTTCCTATGGTCCCCAGGAATTTAGTGCTGAAATATTTGTAGTTATTTCCAAGTGTGATTTCCAATTCCTGTCACATTTATTAATAAATGGTGATTTGAACCTTTACAGTGTAAGGTGCAGTTATTCTTATTTTCCAGCTGTTATACCACAACAACATTAACAGCATAACAGTTGTATATATAGTAGCATAAAAGCTGGTATGATGGTAATAATGCCACCTGCAGCATCTCTGTATACTCTGTCATCTTCTCATTGCCCCAGGTGAAGCTTAAACTTGCCATCCTTTCCATCTCAGAGAACAAATTCAAGCAGAGGAAAGAGGCTCAGCAATAAAAAAGCTGTTGTTGTTTAATTTAAATCACAATGAAGTCTCTAATTGTAGCCCAGAGAAGAGTCTTTTAAGTAAGCCCACATGTGTTAGAAGTAAATGCTTGAGATGTAAGAGGGAAGTCAGTCAATAGTTTTTCAAATCAGCTCATATTAAAAATTTGTTATACATATAACACAGAAAGCATCACTAAAAACCACTGACTTACCATGAGCAAAAAAATCATGTGCTCCATTTTCTGCCCTCTTTGATGCAACTAGCTGTCTCTTGAGTCTTTCTGTAACCTCCTAGTCAAATTCCAGTAAATTTGTAAGCTCCTATATTTTTACAAGACAAGAAACTGATACAGGGTCCAGGCATTTCTTTGCTAAATTATATTTATTTTTAAAATGTACTAACTCAAGTCTTGCCTACCTCGATCAGAGATGGCAGCAGCAACCATGCTATATGTAAGCTTGAAAAAAGTCTCTGCTAAGACATGTAAGTGGAGGCTCACTAGCAATAAAACTTACTGTCCTTGCCCCCCCTTAAAAAAATACCGTCTAACTCCTTCCCATCTAGGTTGGGTTAACTCTGGCTGGATGCCAGCTGCCCACCAAAGCCATTCTGTCACTCCCCTGCTCAGCTGGCCTGGGGAGAAAAAAATATAATGAAAGGCTTCTGGGTTGAGATAAGGACAAGGAGAGATCACTCATCTGTTGATTACTGTCATGGACAAAACAGACTCAACTTGGGGAAAATAAATTTCTTACCAATCAGGACCAGGGAAATGAGAAATTAAAAATAAATCTTTAAAAAATCCACCTTCTCTCATCCCTCTCTTATTCTTGGCTCAACTTCATTCCTAATTTTCTCTACCTCCTCCCCTCCAGCAGCACAGAGGAATGGGGAACAGGGTTTGCAGTCAGTTCATCTCAGGTTGTCCCTGCTCCTCCTTCCCCCTCACAGGGAGGACTCCTCACACTCTTCCCCTACTCCAGCGTGAGGTCACTCCCACAGGAGGCAGTCCTTCATTAACTTCTCCGGTGTGGCTCCTTCTCACATCCTGCATTTCTTCACAAACTGCTCCAGCCTGCCTACCTTCCTCAGGGTGCACAGCCCGCTCTAGTGTGGGACCCTCATGGAGTCACAAGTCCTGCCAGTAAACCTGCCCTAGCGTGAGCTCCTCTCTCCATGGGGCCACAGGTCCTGCCAGGACCCTGCTCCAGTGTGGACTTCCCATGGGGTTGCAGCCATCTTTGGGCATCCACCAGCTCCAGCATGGGCTCCTCAGCTCGTTGCAGGTGTATCTCTGCTCCTCTATGGACTCTCCATGGGCTGCAGGGGCACAGCTGCTTCACCATGGTCTGCAGCAGGGGCTGCAGGGGAATCTCAGCTCCAGCATGTGGAGCACGTCCTGCCTCTCCCTCTTCATTGACCTGGTGCCTACTGAGCTGTTTCTCACAGTCTCAGTCCTCTCTTCTCTGGCTGTAGCTGCTGTTGCTCAGTATGGTTTTTTGCCTTTATTAAGTACATTATTCCAGAGGTGCTGCCATCATCACTGTTGGGCTCAGCCTTGTCCAGCAGCAAGTCCATCTTGCAGCTGACTGGCACAAGCTCTGTCAGACGTGTTGGGAAGTTCCTGGCATCTTCTCACAGAATCCACCCCCACCCTCGTCCTGCTACCATACAAAAGCAATAGACTTTCTCACTTGAGAAAATGCCTCATCCAAAGTTTCGTGGTTTTTGCTTTCTCCTTTTTCTAAAAAATATTGGTATTACAAAGATTAGTGTCCCTTAGCCATAGAAAATGAAAGAGTTTTGTAGCTCTGAAGAAACAGGACCAGGATAGAGTGTGTAACTGTCAGCTCAAAATACTAAACAGAACTGGGGTACTTTCAGCAGAGATTTACTGCATCTTAGTAACAGATCACATCGTTCTGAAGTATCACTTCTATGAGTGGAAATTATCACCACGAAAAACAACCCAGGTTCTGTAAAAACATTGAGTTGAAACAGATATTATACCTGAAATAAAACTCAAGGTCACACTGTAAACATACATTAGTGCGCCACATGCACTCCACATTTGCTTCCTAAATACTGGTTTTCTTATGTTTACACATTCTGATTTAAATGACACAGTAATGACATTGTAGTCATAGAAATACTCAACAGGCCAAGTCTGTTTTAATTATAGTTATAGATTAGATGTCTAATTCCTAGTCTTTCCTTTCACATTCTTTTATTCCCATGTCAAAGAAAATACATAGTGAGGCATTAATGTTTGTATATACTATTCTCAGGACTCCATGTCTAGCCTAATAAATTCATTAACAAGACAAGTAGTACAAAAGTTGGCTCTGCATCTCTTTCACTAAAGCTCATTATTTCCTTTTCTTCCTTACTTAACTTGTCCCTGTTGGAATGCATTCGGCATTTTTGCTGTTTTCAGACACTAATAAAATGGTGGGCTGGGTGTGTACGCCAGTGCTGACAGCCAGGGGCAGTACTATTGCCCTGCTCATGCATCCTTCCTTAATGGGAAAACTAGGTCAACTGATAGTCCAGATTCTCCATGTAACCAGCATGGGCAGGGTGGGTGGAAGAAGGCCAGCATGGTGCTTCTTCAGCAGAACAAATACAGAAGAAACCAATATGTGTAAATATATGTGTACTTCAAATTTATGAAATAACTTATAAGAGAAATCTCTCAGAAGTGAGGAAAAGAATGAAGAGGAAAAGGATATCTAAGCCTTACTAAAGAAAACAAAACAAAAGCAACACACAAAGAAAACCACCAAAAAAACCCCAACAAACCATGTGAGAGCAGGTAAGTGCCTATATTCTAAGTTTTGGCCCGAATAAAACTTATTTGTTTTGCCATAAACTAGGTTCAGCCACTTTCCTCACAGAAAGTTTGTGTATCATGCCTTGGGACCAGCAATGGCAGACCTACCTGTGTAAAGAGCAGCGATGAAGAACATGTTACCCACCCCCGTGGTCTAATCACTTAACTGTGATACAGGCATCAATATGGCAACACTGCTGAATGCAAAGCCAAAAAACAGAGAGAAAACTATCCAGAAGTTAAGACGCTTGTATTTTGACTGTTCTTTTCTTTGGAAACAGTGGTAAATATTCCTCCTTCCTTAGAGATCTGCCAGAGTCCCTGGAAAACCCAAGAAACCTAGCTCAAATTCGGTGTCATCAATCTAATGACTGATTTTCGTGAACTGCCTTTCTACAACCTTGAATAGCCTTTAAAGTTACTCTCAGGAGAGCAGAAATACCTAGAATTCATTAGAAAACCAGCACTTTCATAAAGTGGCAACTGTGTCTGTACAGCTCCCACTTCCCCATGTAGCAAACACACTGCAGCAGTGGCTGATGCTGCATCTCACTGTGCCACATTCGCATCCGCTTCTCCACAGCCTCGGAAAAACGAGACGCCTTACTTCAAACTAGTTAAAAGACAGGCATCCTTCAACCCAGTTCAATTAAAATAGCACAAAGTTGCATGTTGATTGAAATTATATACTTCAGTGACGTTTAATGTGCTGGTGGATTATTTTCATAAATTTATGGCAGATTGAACAACTACAATTAAACCCAAATGAGTATGTGTGTACATACATACATAAAGCCTGTTTAAATAAATACAAAATTTCAAATATATCATTAAGCATCAATTTATATGTACAGAAGGCTGTAGCTTGGCCCTCTGGGATCCTAACATTCTCTTTTATTAACGTTTTTACCACATGAGGACTCTATTTTATATGCAAGTACTAATATATGAATCTGTAAATACTATCAATATTTAATTTTCTACGAAGTATTTATAAATTACATCGAGTCAGGACAGCCTTGGGTAGACATGACATGTCACTGAAGTAAGCAACACAGACTCTAAAAATAATCCCCATTTATTTCAGAAACAGTACATTTAAGAAATACACGACCTGTGCAGCCACAGACTCCATAAATAGTTTTGTGGATAATAAATTATCCACAAAATAAGTTAATACTAAATAATTAGTATTGTGCAACCAAACCCACTATATCCACAGGTTTCAAAGTGCTTAGCAAGACAATAGAAGATTATGGTTCCCACTTTACAATGGGAACAGCTGAAACAGTAAACTCAGGTGGCTCGTCTGAGGTCTTACTGAAAATCAGTGTCACAAATGTGGAAAAAGGCCTGAGAATCCCGACTCTCAAACCAGTCTTGAGCCACAGATGACTTCACTGTGACTAAATTTATAAACAGAAAATGAGACCAAAAAGCAACTTTGTTCTTTCAGCTCAAATAAGGAACAAAGATTTCTCACTGATATGAGATATGGTCATTACTGCAGCAATCTGCAGGTCAGTAAGACCAGATACAGATATCCTCAAGTCACTCATGGGGAGAGGCCCCTTAAGAAAAGACAGATGGCTAGAAAGAAGACAGTGGCATGGAGAAAGCTAAACCCCGAGATCCACTGGAACCACCAAAACAGAACTTGTGGCAGAGCAACACTCCAGGGAAACCCCCAAAATGCCAAGCAGCATTTCTGAGTTGCAGGAGTTTCTGCAGAGACCCCTGCACTTGCAAACACTTCCCTCATGCTGTAGTGTGGGAGGCCCAGCTGCGAGAAGGCTCCTAAGCCACTTCACTACCAGGAGGCCTGGCAGGGCCGTGGCAAGCAGGGGCTGTTGGACAACTCTTGCTCTACAGCTGAACCAGGGCCCATTCAGGACCTGTCAGCCTGGGATCATGGTACTGCAAAGCCACACGGCTTGCAGAGAAAGACATTTCATGCAGGGTCTTCATTTCTGCAATATGGCTATTCTTATGATTACTGCTCAACTTCAGGTGTTCTGCACTTCAACAAAGCACCACACTGCTGAACATTAACCAGAAATAGCACTTGTTATCCACTGTGTGTGAACATACTGTCTCAAGAGGACCGGGATTTCAGAGAAAGATATTTCTACAGGCAGAGATAGAAATGAAGATTGACCTCTTTTGGCACGGATACCTCCCCCAAGTGGCTGCAGAGACTGCCCTTAGGGCATGCATGTATTCTGCCTTTGGAGAACACAAAACTGAGTGCACTCAACAGTGCACAACTGTTTCAACCAACTTTCACTGTTTGTGAAAGCAACAGTGTTGGCACAGCACCTGAGCACATGCTTTGGAAAAGCAGTGCACAAGTTAGCTGGGAGAAGAGAACAATGCAGTATATAGGGATCTTCTTTCCCTTATATCATCCAGTCCTATTCACATTGCAAAGATCTATGCAGCTCCCACAGACGAGAAGCGTGGAACTTCAGGTGAGGTCACATGGCTCATTTGGTGTCATGCTGATCTCTTGGTTTTTTCTGTGAGATGGGCACTTGCAGTTTTCCTGAGGTAGCAGATACAGAGGTCTTTACTTTATTCCTTTAAGAAAAGCAGAAGTGAAAGAAAAGAGGACAGGCAGACAGAAGTGCTGGAGTTTCTTATAAAAGATACAAACACACTTGAAGTAAAATATGTTTCTGAAATACTCCACTGGGACAGAGATCACAAGAGCGTCCAAAAGCAAACCACCATCTCAGAATCACCCTGAAGACAATTATAGGTTTATTGTGGCAAAACAGTTAATCAGAGAGAAATGACTTTTCATAAATAAATAGCCAGGCACCTAGCTCTGCAGGGCCCTGGGCGTTGTATAGAATGGACTTTTTCTCATTGCCATCCTGCAGCAGGTCAAGGCAGCAGAACTGCAGGTGCTGTGCACACAGCACTTACCACGGAGAACACAGCGCTGCTATGTCAAGGCATTTGTAGAACTTAACTGCAGAAAGTGTTCATCAGAGGACAAATGTACCCACTCCTTCTGTTGTTCTGCCACCTTTTCTGCCAAGCATTTTACCAGGACAGGATCTACTTTGGAGTCAATCTTGTTGGCGAACCAGTGTCCGTAATTCAGAAGCCATCTTAATTCTCCAGCCCCATAGATGCAGACACTGCGAAGGTGGGTACCAGTGCATCTAGGGTACAAATAGTCTTCAAGATAATTCCATTTCACCAGACGAGTTTTGCTTTGTAAGTCTGTTACATCCTGGGATGACCTTGGAACTTCCCCAGGGACCCCGGGAACACGTACAAGAGTAGCCCAGAAATGTTCATCTGGAGAGTACGTGTCCCTTGACCACTCAAAAAAATCTTTTGCAAGTGAGCTTTCAAGGGTATATTGAATAAATTCTCGGCTTAAAACAAAATAGGCACTGCCTACAAATATCTCAATATCATGAGGTGGCGGATTCTTGGAAATATTGGTTTTTACAGGCATCTGCATGTATTCATAAGGCACTTTCATAAGTTCATAATGATAAGTAAATCGTTCTCTTTTGCTACTGCTTGGCTTTGAAGTTTCCAGCATGTTTCCTCCACCGAGTTTCTTCAGTTCAGCAACCAACTCGAAATTTGATCTCAAAGGGAAATCTTGGCCACACAAATTGATAGCATACTTCCAAGGAACTGGAGAGTCCATCAAATCAGACAAACAATTGAAATCTGCTTGCAGACGTGAAATATGTGCATAGTCCACTGTCTCCAATTTTGATGCAATGAAAATATTTGGGAAACATTTAGCTAGATTGTTCAAAGCAGATTTGAAGTTTTTTGCTGCTTTTCGGTCATAATGGATGCAGTAGATATTTTGACGACTGTACAATGAATGTATGAGCCTTTCTACCATTGCTGCATCTTTGTGAACAACCAAAGAATAGGCAATTGGAAAACCCTCCTCCTCTGGAGAAACAGGTTTTAAGTGATACCCCCTAAGTAAACGATACACGTGACAGTCACTTGTCATTGCTACAACATCTTCATCAGCTAAATCAACTATTTCTTTCCTTCTTATCTCTAAACTCTTGCCAATTTCACGAGGATCTTGTTCATATATAGATGAACAATTAATTTCATACTGGAACTCATTTCTAGGGTACGAATATCGGTTTCTAACATAAGAAGAAGTGCTCAAAAAGTGCTCAACTAAGTAAATGCCTTTAGAAGGAAAAAAGTGTCTTTCGACATGGAGGAGCTTCAGCAGTGCAATCAGCCACCCAGTAACACACAGAAGCAAGATCTTCCTTCGTGAGGGACATATGTAGGACCACTTGTGTCTCTTCATTCTGCAAGAAAAGAGAGACATGGTATTATTTTAAATCAGAAATCATCAGAGACCATTCCAACCTCTAAGAAAGACAAGTGCACATCAGTCTGCCTATAGCATGAAAACCACCTTATCCGGAAGGGCACTGGTAATCTCTAGTTTCTTCTTAATTGTAACTTTAAAATTTCATTCCCCTGAATTAGCTAAGTGAAGGCAAAAAACCAGATGATTTCCAGCCAAATAAGAGTATCAGAACAAGACTCCCACTGGTTTTTTTACAAACCTTTTTAAATTTCTAATGAGCCACAAACTGAAGTACAGTAACCCCTAGACTGGCAAAAATATTACTGTCATCTATGTGAGTAGGAAGGATTGTTTATTTTCCTGAGTAACTACAAGGCATTCAATGGGAGCAGCATAGGGATGTCTAGTAAATCTGCAAAGAATATGTGCTTAATGGTAGATATTAGTATTGTTTTTTAAAAAAACCGCGAAACTGAAAGCTTTAGAATTCAAACACTGCATCCTCATTATCACCAACACTGGAGCTGGCTCATAAAGATGTCCAAGGGGAAATGAGTTTTCTTCCTGTCCTGTGCCAACAGGATCTGACAAGCCCAAAGTCCTTTCTCTCTTCAGATTTCTTCTGGAAAATACTTCTAACTTGCCCTGAAGACCAAGGTGGATAAAGAGGTGGATAGCACTTTCATCCACTGGTATGAACATATAAGGAATGTACCCCTCTGAAGGCAGAAGGGGTAGTAGTAACCAATAGTGCATCTATCCTGCTCTCTGCTGTGTGACGCAACATTGGATGTGACCACAAAAACACATGCCCTCTTTTTATACAGCATGTTATTTAATAACATTCCTGTGTAGTGCATTAACAACTGAGGTATTACCACAACAAAAGCTGAATACAGAGATCCTCTTTCATATATCTTTGCTTTACTGGCTGAGTGTAATCAGCATTGTTACTATCCCTGAATTAAAATTAGACCAGAACCACATATGAGTGCGGCAGTAAACTTAGCTCTGCGTAGCTTAAACTAAGCTCTACTTTGTCTTTAAATTGAACAGGTCACAGTATTTTCTTTTGAATAGAAGCTGTTCCAGAGTGCTTCTAGAGCCAATAAAATGGTGGGGCCAGAAGATACAGCTTAGATGCCTGCACATCTCACATATGCATCTAAAATCAAGTATTGAGATGTGCATTGAAATATACTGCAAGACTAACTTGGGCATCTTTAGCATTCCCTTAAATGTCAGGTCTTGCAAGCTGTAGCTACATTTAAATTGCAGCTTGTCAAGGCAGAGCTTTTTCATTTTTCTCTTCTCCCTTGACTTTGCCTTTCCCTGTGCATCTTTGTCCTTAATATTTCTGTTCTAGGGCAACAGAAAGAAGGAAATGTTATCTCCTTGTTTCACCTGGAGGTTGCCAGGTACAGACCAGGGTAAGCCAACAAATACCTATTTTGTAGAAACCAAAGCTCAGCAACTCTCTGCAGGTTTTAGAAACAGTCTCCGGGTATGCTAACAAAGAAAGAGAAAAAACAGATCTATCTCACAGAATCATAGAATAGTTTAAGTTGGAAGGGACCTTAAAGATTATCTCATTCCAAAATCCCTGCCATGAGCAGGGAACCTTCCACTAGGCCTTGAACGCTTCCAGGGATGAGGAATCCACAACTTCTCTGGGCAACCTGTTCCAGTGCCTCATTATCCTCAAAATGAAGTGAGGCACTTACATCCTTATGAAGCCAAAAATCCCACATTCCTCCATAGCAAGCAGGTGCTTTCCTTCATCTCTTCCTCAAATTAGTCTCAGCCCAATTTCTAATCTGGGTTTCTCCTTTATGTATCTGTGTTCTTAAGAGCTGCTCCTGACCAAAGGCAGGTTTTCAGCCGTATGAAAAAAGCCCTGTAGAAGGGAAGACAGGTAACCCGCCCTGTTTTTTTCTTTGGAGGGAGAAGACCTCTGTGGTGTGGCCTCTCTGTGAAGCCCACCCCATACCTCTGCCCAGTGTGTCCCCAGCTACCAAGGACAACACCTACCACCCCTGGCTGAACGGGGGTTGCCTAATTCAAGGAGCGAATCTTCTCTTACTCTCTCCTTCAAAAAGGCGAGTCTGGACAAAGAAAAGGAGAGGAAAAAACCAACACATTCCAAACTTCTCCCAAACCTCTCTATCTGTGTCAGCGCTGGCCAGCTTCTGCCCAGTGCCAAACAATCTGTTGCTGTGAAACCAAACAAAGCCATAGAATCTTAGAATGTCCTGAGTTGGAAGGGGCTCACAAGAATTATTGAAGTACAACTCCTGGCCCAGCACAGGATACCTCAAGAGTTACACCATGTGCCTGAGAGGAATGTCCACCTCGGAGTACTAAACTCTGTCAGGCTGATGCTGTGCTCCCTTCCCTAGGGGGCTTCTTCCAGTGCCCAGCCACTCTCTGGGTGAAGACCTTTTTCCTTATATTTAACTTAAACCTCCCCCAACACAACTTCAGACTGTTCCCTCAGGTCCTGCCACTGTTCACCACAGAGAAGAAATCAGTGCCTGTCCATCTGCTTCCCCTCACGAGGAAGTTGTAGGCCACTATGAGACCTTCCCTCAGTCTCCTCCAGGCTGAACAGACCAGGTGACTTCAGTTGCTCTTCATATGGCTTCTCCTCCAGATCCTTCACCATCCTCGCGGCTCTCCTTTGGACACTCTCCAATAGCTTTATATCTCTCTTATACCGTGGCACCCAGAACTGCCCCCAGCACTCGCGGTGAGGCTGCCCCAGTGCAGAGCAGAGCGGGACAATCCCCTCGCTTGCCCGGCTGGCGATGCTGCCCCTGATGCCCCCCAGGATACAGTTCACCCTCCTGACTGCCAGGGCACTGCTGACTTGTGTTCCACTTGCCACCGACCAGGACCCACTGGTCTGTTTCCACAGGGCTGCTCTCTCAACCTTTATCATTCTGGTCTGTCTGTACATCCAGGCTTGCCCTGTCCCCGGTGCAGAATGCAGCACCTTTGTTAAACTTCCTATGATTGGTGATTGCCCAGCCCTCTAATTGGTTGAGATCTCTTTGCAGGGCCTCTCTGCCTTCAACAGCTCCTCCCGATTTAGTGTCCCAGTTTATATCTTTGAGTATATCTTTGAGTTTATCTTTGAGTTCTGTATCCAATTCATTAATGAAGATGTTGAAGAGCACTGGCCCTAAGATGCAGTGCTGTGGAACCCTACTAGTCACCGGTCACCAGCTTGATGTCACCCCATCCACTGTAACCCGTTGTGTCTGACCTGTCAGCCAGCTGCTCACCCATCACATGATGTATCCAGAAGGATCCTGTGAGAGACAGTACCAGAAGCTTTACTGAAATCCAAAAGATCACATCACATCATCATCTAGGTGAGTTACCGTGTCATAAAAGGGAATTACTTTGTCAAGCAGGACCTTCCCCTCATGAAGCCATGCTGGCTGTGACCAAGGACTGCATTGTCTTTCAGGTGTTTTTCAATAACTACCAGAATAATCTTCTCCATAATTTAACCAGGCACTGGAGTGAGACTGACAGTACTGTAGCTACCAGGGTCATCTCTCTTGCTGTGAAGGAATTCTTCCTCATATCCAACCTGAACCTTCTCTGGTGCAGCTTGGGGCCATTTCTTATCCTATTGCTGGTTGCCTGGGAGAAGAGGCTGACTCCCACCTTGCTACAACCTTCTTTCAGATAGTTGTAGAGAGCAGTAAGGTCTCCCCTGAGCCTCTTCTTCTCCAGGCTAAAAAAGCCCAGCTCCCTCAGTCACTCCTCATATGACTTACTTTCTAGACCCTTCACCATCTTTGTTGACCTTCTAAATAATTTATCAGTATAAAGTTAGTTTCAGCAAAAGACTGGGATTTCTTGTTGAACAGTGTGAGACCAGGGAATTAAATCTCTTGGGACAGAAGGGCCATCACAAACCTCATCAAGTTTTGACACAACTGCAAAACTTTATTTTTTACCACATGCAGACTCAAAGCCCTACTCAGACATAGAGGTGTACTGTACACACAGTCCTCTCCAGAGGAGCACAGAATGAATGAAGATGGCAGAAGAGAACAGCAATCTATTGCTGCCCAAAACATCTATCTTGGGTAGCACTTACCAGCTGTTAACTCTGGTTATCTTCCCCACAAAAACATTTTCCTCAGGTGATGCCATACAATACACAGGGCAAGGTTCCACCTTTTGTATCAACATTTTATATTATGATTTTATATTACGAGCTTGGCATTGACATTTTGCTTTGTTCTGTAAAATGTGTCACTTGTCTTTTCTACATGTGAGAAGACTCCTGAGGTACATTTGCTTGTCCCAGGACTTGAGGAGGGCAGGAGCCTCAGGTCTTCATCCAGCATAAGACTTCTGTCCAGATCCTCCCCAGGTTATACAGCCCTTTCACGAATCTGGGCTCCCAGGGAAATCCTCTTCTCCTGCCTCGGCACCACACTATTAAAGAACCTCCCAGATCTTACCCTCTCCATGTTGGCCAAAAACAAACACATGCACTTGTATCTGATTAACAGATGCATTATCAATTTATTATGTCAAAAAATCTGCATTTCCCGTGTCACTAGCACTGTAATGCAAAACACAAAAAATAATTTTATTAAATTGTCTCTCCCTTCACAACTGCTGCTCACTTTCAGAGAAGATGGATGAAGCTAAAGCATCCATCCCTCAAGACCAAGTACAGCTCCACCTCACAAAGATCATGCCCTCAACTGCAAAGACTGCTGTGTCAAATGTTTCTGAATTCATAAAGTCATGCCCACTGCTCAGGATTCAGTTGCAAAATGAAAATGGGTGAAGTTGTCAGGAAAAGGAGGAAATCCTCTCCCCAAGTCCTCAGGCTTCACATGGGAGGACTCCCACTTCAGGAGTGTGGTAGCTGGGAAGTGGCCCAGCTAAAAGCTTTCAGTCATGAACCTCAGGCATTAATTGCAACTCTTCTGATTGACTGCAAGGCTCTAAATGTGTCTTCTGTAATATTGAAGTTTAAAAATGTTAGGCAAGCGTAAGGTGTGCTGCTAACATCAGATGCAACCTGGTTGGAAAACCCTGAACATGCTGCTCTCTGAACCATGTGAACAATTGAATGATTTTGCATTCCATTGGCATCCCCAAAAAACATGCACATTGCCTCAAGTCAATGTATGTCTTACAAGCTCAATAGAAATACTTCCTATTTCAGGATTTTTTGTTTAAACTGAACTGAGTTCTAAAAGAAATTCAGTTTTGAACGAGAACAAAGTATTACAGAGGGCAACAATCCACATTTTGGCTTGTTTTTTGTTTTACAGGTTAGGGCAGTATCATCAAAATTAGGATAGATTAGAACAATGTTTGCTTCATCACTTGCATCTTTTAATACCTAAAAAAATGTTCTTTTCTGTAAAAATTTGTAAAAGCAGCAGTGGGACTTCTGGCCTCCAAGGCAGACCTTAAGAGGGAGTGATGATCTGCCTACCTGAAAAATTATTCTGCTGTTTCACCTGAGTGCTGTGTAATTTTTGCTGCATTCGGATCTAAATATACTGGCTAAGGCCACTGTGCACTATCACATATCAAGTATCAAGGTTACTGCAATACTGAAGCTTATGATTCCTATATTATTTAATTTTTATTATTAATAATTCCATATCATTAAATATCTAAGACACTGTGGAAACAATACCAACCAGTGTAAGCTAGGTTTAAATTGGTTTTGAGTGTGCCCCCCAGAATTTTGTCAGTATTTACCAAATCAGTGAAAAATGAACCTTATAGACTTTGCATTTTCTCAGTGCTATGCAAAGAAATTGTTGTGGGCCAGCTGGTGAACTGCATGTCTAGGTAGCATTGGATACCTCATACCAGTCCAGCATCTTTTCCCTGGAGAGAAGCAGACCACAAATACAGAAAGAGAAGAAAAGTCTTATCCACTTCCCTGTAAACCTGCAGCCCTTGAAAGAAAAATAGGAACTGCTGTTGCTGTTAATTAGAAGAAGAACACAGCAGTCAGGTGAAACTGCACATTATGAGATGTGGTGGTCCAAACTGAAGAACCTCCTGTGAGCACATACATTAATTCATCGGGAATAACATTTTTTACAAAGTGTACCTCCATTCCTTCAGGGTAAAATCAAGTTTCAACTATCACTCCTACTGAGAAACTGTACACCATCGTACTTTGTTTCACAGAATTACAGAAACATGGAAATACGTGGCTTGGAAGGGGACCTTTAAATACCAGCTAGTCCAACCCCCCTACCATGGGTAGGAACACTTCTACTAGACTGCTTAAGGTTGTCCCATAATATCTAGTCATACTTCATGTTAGGAAGCAGAACTTAATGTGGTGAAACTACCCAGACTACTTCTAGATATGGCCTTGAAAAAAACAGCAGAGAACCTGTTCTGCATCCTAGTTGCTCTACTATGCACATGATACACACCTTGCCCAAACTAAGCATCTGAAGCCCTCTGAAGCTGGTGCAAAGATACAAGGAACTGCAAAGGACCACCAATTTATCCCAAAGCATGAACTGTGAGATGGGCTGGATGAAGCATCCCTGGGAAAGTCATGGTCACAAGAAACAGAAGCAAGGAAAAAGCCCAGCTTTTGCACCACAACTGCCAGCTCTGCTTGCAATGACACAGCCTTGTTGCACCTCTAATGTGAAGAATTCTGGGGGTAGCAGTACTGCACTCAACCCTGGTCCTCTGCCAGGAACACAACAGCAGCTCCCCCATCCCAGAGTGGCACTCAGAAGCAATGGAGAAAAGCCAGGAAGCTGCTCTGGCCAGCACACGTCTGAGTTAGCTCAGAGAACCAAGATCCTGCACTGGCTGACCTCCAGTGGCTCACATAAACCAGCACTGCAGCAGCTTCAGCCCTCTTTGAGGCCACCCCTCTGTAAGTGTTTAAGGAGGCATTTGAGCAACTCAGAAGAATGGACAGGTTTCCTTCATCAGCACAAAGAAACTGGCAGCCTTTGGGCTCACACTGTCTCTGAAGACGTGTTTCCACTTTAGTAAGACTCTAATAATATACATATGGAGACCCGGTTCCTGTGAGAGACCAGGTCTTTACTGCAACTCCTCACATTATGATTTTTGCTTTTTCCATAAACTCAATGTACTCAGACTCCCAGTCTGTGCAACTTTGTGATGCTGATGACATTCTTGCCCAGGACGAGTCCACAGCTCCCTCCAAACTGAGCAGGAACAAAATAGCAGCTCTCACATTCTTCTTGCTCTGCATTGCAAGTCTTACCTCCTGTCCACACTGGGCAGAGGTGTTCCCAGACTGTCTGTATTCAGAGCACATTGCTTTATTAGCAGCTTCTGAGCTACCTTGTTTGAGAAAATACAGAATTTTTCAACTCCCTGGCATTTCATTCCCTTTCCTCATTGTCTTTTCTGATACAGCCTGTGCTGCATTAAACTCAAGTGCTTCAGTGATTAAAGGTAGAAGCTTCCAGGTAGATCAACAATGCCCACAAGCTCCCTGGATGTTGCCTGAAGGTTGGAGCCATTATGAACCATCCAGGTCCATCACAGGAAGCAGAGAGCCTAGTGGAGCCAAGACATGAGATGTACCTCCAGGTAAAAGGATAAAACTCCTGCTTTGGAGGTTGGCTTTTGTTCAGGAAAAAAGAAGGGATCTCTGCTCAAAGAGGGCTAACACCATGGAGAGGGATAGGCATTCCCTTGATGTTGGAAGCAACAGGCTTAGCAGCAGGCATGCAGGCAGGGCTACCTGAGGAAGTCTGTAACCTGTCTGCCTGCAGTAACCAATGCATCACAACGTTCCTGAGGACCACAAGGTATGTATCAATGTCCACTGGCCCCCCTGCTCTGCCCTCTGCCAGTCCTTCCCAAAGGACCTGCTCAGTACGCAAGCAAAAGTCCAATCTCAACCACCAGCTACACTGAGCTACAGAAAACAAACCCCAGGATCTCTCCTAATGCATAGCCCTATCAAATTTATAATACTTCTTTTCTACTTAAGCAATAGAGATCAAAGAGGTCTGTGACTTTCTACAGATGCCACAAATTACTTTTGGTGTCATGCAAGATGACAAGCTGGTGGGAACCATCTCCTGTCCATTGTCACATCAGCTGCACAGAATGACAAGACATGTTGAGTGCTACTAGAATAGGGATTCTTGGAAAGTTCAGGCTGTGAGCAGGCAGTGCTTTCTCCTCAGTGGATCTGAAATACATAGTGCTTGCTATGAAAGCTGTTGTGAGGCAGCCTGCTTCTGTGCTTGCCAGAGAGCAAGAGTTAAATGAAAAGGTCAAGTTTGAGTGCAAGTCTGTGGAAGGAGATGAAAGAGGGAGAGCAGGTGTAGGGGAATAGGAGTGCTTTTACCCCAAGCAAAATTCTTTCTTGCATGAAGAAACCCTTCTGCATATGTACAGCACAAACTAAGCTCCTTGTTGTCACCTAGGTTAAAAAATAAAAAGGGAATGGGTGCTGAGAAGAGCAGGAGCAGCAGAACAGAGGTTGGGAAATTATAAGAGAGGAGAATGAAGAGAGAGATTGATAAGGGTAAGTGCTTTCATGTAGGTAGCATTAACAACAACAAAAAAAATCAGAGTAGCAGAACAGGTGCTTTCTCCAGCCTGTTACGCCCCTGTCACTCAAAGGCATCTGAGGCAAAAACAGTGTCTACACCTTTATGTGGAAACCAGGTCACAGTGTATTTCAGCAGCCAACACCATTACTACATAAAGCAGGAACTATGGGAACAATTCCCTCTGCTCCAAGTATAAACACTTCAGGAAAGTTCCTCCTGATAAAATATCTCTGTTTGCTTAAAACACACCTGCTCATACAGCAATGCAAACTTGGTGGTTTGCATGACCAACTCTGTGCAAAAATTTAGTTAACTTCTCCTGGTTTTCCCTCTGGTGTATACAAATTAAGTCTGGATCTTGATAGGTCTATGGGAAAGACAGAGAGGATGATGTTCCTGGGAAACTAGGGAAGAGGAAAAGTAATCATGTGCTTTCCTAAGCTTTTTTCTTTTGTAAACTATCTGTCTGAATTAAACTTTTAACGCTACTTGACTATTCAGTGCTGCTAACTGGAAGTTAATTTATTAATGTGCTATTTTTTACTGCTGCTAGCTGGTTATTTCCACTGCAAAATTATCTATTGTTAGAGATTATGATATTTCTGTAGGAGTACGTTTTATTGGCATTAAATCTCAATCAGTTGATTCTATCGAGTTTGTCTTGTTTTCCACCCACTTGCCCTGCACTCGAGCCTCAGCCTGTCCCCCTCTAACACAGTCACACCACCAGCCTCATTCTGCACGTCTCACCACCTTGTTTTGGCTTGCCCACCTGATGTAAGATTACTTACTTTTCATTTATATTTTGTCTGAATGATGGACAACTAAAGAGCTAAGTAACTTCAATTACTTACACACTTAATTGCAAGATGTGGAAAAATATGTTACTACTTTTAGTGCTTTAATTAAATGATAAACCTGCCAATATTAAAACCCTGAAGACTTAAAACAACACAGCGTCCCAAGGAAAAACAGTAAGAAAAGACTACAGTTTAGCACAGTGTAGTTTTTGCTTCTGGAAGTGGAAGGACAGGTTCTTGCCACATACATGGGAAACACAGGTTCAGCAAAGATCTGGCAATTACGAATATTGCACACAACTTTGTCCCCACACAAATCATGAGGGCTCTTTCTTGCACAGGATCTGTACTTCCTAGCAGAACTTCCTGTGCAGACAGTAAGTAGCTTTGCTTGTCTGTTTGCCACTCAGTTCCAGCTCTCTGTATGCTCTTTAGAAAAGGCTGGATTCTCCTTTCCTGTCGCCTCCAGTGGAAATCCCCATAATTTCAATATCAAATATCTTATTTCAATAGTAAAATATCTTACATTAATTTCAGCATGTTCATGTCCCAGAGATATGTCAAGGTAAAGAAAGTCAATGTCTCAGCTCTTTGGCCAGGAAAAGAGGCAAGCAACTTCTGCAGGGTCATACAAGCAGCACAAGAGAGAACGTGGTTCCTCAGCAACCCCAACTAATCTGAACTGTTTTACAGCAACTTTTCATGAAAGCTCTCACTGGAGGCCTGAAAAGTCTTTCAGCAAATCCCTTGGTACATCTCATGCTACTGTGTCATGTCAGTCAGAGGATTTGCAGCCTTCTTAAAGCAAGAAAGTGTTAAGCAGGCCCAGAGATAGTCAGTCATCAAAATTCCCAAGCCTGATGCTTATACATTGAGAATTCAGTTCTCTGACTTTGTGAGATGGGGGTATCCATGTTTGCCAAGGACTTAGTGTACTATAAAGGCAGGAGTCAAGACAACAAACAAACAAAATCCCACTAACAAACACATACTCCAACAAATAGAGTTTAGTCCCTTTTAATTTGTGGCAATCTAGAGTTAAACAGCTTTTTCCACCTCATATGAGAGTTTAAAGCAATAGTACTACGGTGGAGAGAGGGTTAACCTTTAAACTAAAATATAACAAAAAAATTAGACCCAAAGGGACAGAATTTGTGTTCATTGGCAAGGAGAAGCACCGTAAAAGAGGGTGGAAGTTTCCTGTTAGACAGGGAAGCAAGAGAAACTGCACTGCACTGCAGAAAACTCCCATTAACAGCTCAAAATATTTCTCCATTTCCTTCACCTCCCCACCAAGCTGCCTACAGACTCTTGTCTGCAACCCCCTGCTGTAAATCACCCTCTGTAAGTCATTTCCCCCCGCCCCCTCGCCAAACTCACAGCTTGTCACATCAAGATCCCATCAAAGAGAGCTGCAGACCTACCTCCTGGACTTTGCTGTGGTCTCTTCCCCTCTTTAGGATGCTCTGTCCCAGGACATCAATATGGGCACAGCCAGCTCGGTGGGCAAACGAAGCCCTAGAGTCTGCTCCATCCTGCCACTGCTCGCAGCCTCCACCAGTATCAGTGCTTCAAGTGCATATGAAGTCGGACATACAGAAGTAGTAGGGATGGCATTATTTCTTGCACAAATTAAACAGAAAATTGTAAAATGTTAGCTGAAAAATAGTGAACATGGAGGCTTTGCACAGTAGGTTCCAGGGCAGGTGGGCACACAGAGTGGCAATGGCTGCAGTTCTGAACTAATAAGCCTCTGCTTTTTAGCAGGTTGGTTGGGAAGGTTTTATTATTATTATTATTATTAAGCTGTGGAAGACATTATCTGTATAAGAAGCATATATTTTTGTTTACTCACATAGCATTTCTAAGCACCAAAAAGGAAGAAAGGAACACTATAAAAAGAACAGATCACATCAAAGCAACCTAATTTCCTTCTCCAGCAGAGTAAAGAGGACTTGGGGAGAGGCAGGAAAGGACTAGGACATGAGGAGTCTGTCAAAAGCCTCACCAAGTTTAAGATGCACACAGTACTTCAGGTACTAAGACTGCAGGTCTCAGAGGCCTTGCTCCTCCACAAACAAAATATCTCTCACACTAAGCCAAGGCCAGAAGTTTGGGCTGCTGTTATGAGACCCACAGTCCTCATGATACTTCCTGAAATTCTCTTTAGATATGATGACCTGCATTGCAAGTTCACCTATACATAAGTACTTCGTATGATATACAAAGCCTCCATGGCAAGAAATACATTTCTGGGCTATTATACCTAACATTTCTCTGTGTGATGCTTACAAAGAAATTTGAGGTGCTAAACACTGTACTATTTGCGTATACCACAAACAACTATCACGGTATTTTCCCTCGAGGAAAGCACTGCAGCAGTATTTCTAAGGCATATGTAACATTCTCCTCCTCTCTATCCACATTTTGACCAAAATACACACATCAGCCTCCTCTTCATCACCAGTCTTCCAGCTGATACAGAATTATCAACCGCACTTTTGTGACTGAAGTTGGCTGAGTGTCATAAGCCCCAAAGAAGGCTCTGGGTGTCACAGATTCAAGGGATCCCGCAGTCCTGCCTCACCTCATGGTCCCCAGCACTGCAAAATTATACAGAGATTAAAAGTATCCAGACTCCTTAATATGGAATATTAATATTTAATATTGGCACTCTCTATTTGCATAAGATGCAATGTGGCAAGACAGTAGCTGGGACAACTTTACCCCTTTTCAGTATGATG
Organism: Callaeas wilsoni; assembly: GCA_013398955.1. Classification (NCBI taxonomy): domain Eukaryota; kingdom Metazoa; phylum Chordata; class Aves; order Passeriformes; family Callaeidae; genus Callaeas; species Callaeas wilsoni. Next base: position 69,288 of record VWPU01009337.1, read on the forward strand.
GGAGGGTACAGTGTCCAATTATACGGCGTGTTATAAATTGATAAAAAGATTAAGAAAATGACACATTTTCTGTGAGACAAAAGCTTCCAACACATGCAAAACTGGAAAAAGTCTGCAGACAGCTATGCATCTTTTGAGTAAGATTTAGAGTGCTGACTTGGCCCTGCCTGGAGATCAAGCATACAGAAAGACCTCTCCCAGCAAACAACAATGCACCACAAAACCACATGCAGGCCAACTGCAGTCCGCAGTCAATCCAAAAGGAAAAGGTCTTTGGCACCAGAGAATCCTGCACAGGCCACGGGCGAGCTACTTGACCCACCAGACAAGCCACGCAGCATTTAGATAATACAACAGAGCCTGCTGCAGGAGGATGGGTGGGTCTCTGACAGGCTGATATGTGCCCAGTCACCCGCCTTTGTCTAGGTGTGGTGCAATTAGAGACCTCCTCTTTCTTCACAACTGTCTCTCTTGTACTAAAAGCAGAAGGACCTCTGCCTTGCACTTGGTCACACTGCAAACCCTGCAAAGCCTTCTTCATTTTCGAATGTTTCAGGGAGACATCTGATGAGGCTTGACTTGTTGACAATTACGCAAAACGTACTCCCTTGCTGGATTCGGCAGCCTGCTGTTTATGTTGCAGAAATGAGCTTTTTATGACTCATCTGGTACATTTCTTAGTTCCTTTATCAATATTTCTTGGAAGACCTCAAAAGCTGGAGTCACCATATGACTCCTGATGACTCTTTCTGTAGCTGTAACTTCTACGTAAATGCTTTAAACTTAATTCTTCTGAACTTACCTGGACTATTTATTTCAGATACAGTCTCTTGTCTCTCATCAAGGCATTTATAGGATGATCACAGCCAGTCTGTCGACTGATTAGAATAAATTGCACATATTAGGCCATAAAATAGCATGCATAGTATAGATTATGAACCACAAAACCTACAGAACCTGGTACACAAAGCAGTTTTCAGTCTGTGGACCCCTTTTTTGGGGTCTAGATCCCCAGCATAATATCACACAGAGGTGGTGCCAACCCAAGCAACTGAAACCTGAATGTGAATGAACCTTATCACCATTACTGCTTTTCAGAAAGTTATAATCCTTGGGAATTACTAATTTATATTATACATATATCAAAAAGCATTAGCCAGGTTTGTGGTAATCTTTAAATGTCTTTACATCTGGGCAGCATACACAAGATATGTGTATACAGCATACAAAAATACACAAGAACTGGGCCAAACCCCACCACTACCGGATGTATAAAACGAGAAACCACAGCTGCACAAATGTAGTACCATTTCACTTTCCTTTCTATGACCATCTCATAAAAGCTACATGCATGAAAGAACAATCACATCATATCCATGGAGCCCATGCAGCCCAGGATATTGTCTCATAGTAGTCAAAAACTGATGCTTGGAAACAGGAGAAAGAACAAGTACTTGACCACCTTCTCCACATGTCCTTTCCGGTTCTATTTCCTTACAGCTTAGAAGTTTTCAAAGAGAGATTACAAATGCCTGCTTCTTATGAAATTTTGAGTTCTTTCATCCAGTCGTTTTTGGATCTACATAAGCTTTCTGACATGCAGAGACTAGGAAGTGTGGGGGTGAACACGCTACAGCTGACTTGAGCATGGTGTAAAAGCCCACTTTCTTGCACTTGCTTTCAATCTTTTGCTTTCCAGTGTCACTTGACTGTTGTAATTCCCTGTCTGAAAGAAGCAAGCAGCTCTTTCTTGCTAATCACCTTCATTTCAGTTGCAAGTTTATCTACCATCTCTACTCTCAGCTGTTTCTCTCACAAGCAAGCAAATGCAAAAGGATTACTACTAAGGAAACTTATTTATGCAAAAAGGCTACTATTAAGGAAACATGCCTATCTCAAAATGAAACAGGTTGGTTTATGGATTAGATGTTTGGAATGAGTTAGAGGATGTTCAAAGGAGCAGATCCTCAGGTGGGACACAGTGGAGGTTCCCCATAAGGTCTTTTTCTAAGCCTTACTCTGGCATTAGTCAATCTAGTCACCCAATAATCAGGGACAAGATGCTACTGTCTCTCTCCGAGGAAAAAAAAAGTTCTGACGGATTCTTGCTATTGTAACTTTCTGTTTCCTCACAAGGAAAAAGAACCTCTTCCCATACTAAAGAAATGACTATGTGCACCTGGCAAATTTGAACACAGCTACATGAACGTTTTGAACAATTAGCTGAGAAACGAAAAAATGCGAACATCACAGCAACCCAGATTCCTCTTACCAAACCTCACTCTAAGTTGGTGTAACTGTTGCTTCTGAGGAGAAGCTTATGAGGCTACAACATCTGGGCACGCCGTCTACGAGCTCGGCTGCGGGCAGGTATGTGCCCCGGCTCTGGACACCCGCACCCTGTTACCGAGACGCAAAATCCCTCCGTAACTAACTTTTAAGACAAACAGCACCTTCTTACCGGAGCTCTCCCGCAGCACCGGCCCTCCTCCTCCTCCTGCTCCGGCCGCCTCCAGAGCCGCGCCCGGGCCGGCTCTCTCGCCCCGCGCAGCGCCGCCCCGCTGCGTTCCCGCGGAGTCACAGAGTGCCGCCCTTTCCTCCTCCTCCTCCTCCTCCCAAACTCCGGTGCCACAGTCGAGCTTCCAAATTTGCCCCTACGGCGAAGCCTCCGGGAGGAGGACGGGAGCTGCTGCGACCCCCGCGCGCCGCTCCGCGAAGTTAGGGCTTAGCTTCGCGGGCCGGGACGTGCCCGCCGGCCGCGCACTCACCCGAGCGGATCGCGGCCGTCCCGGGCCGGCGCGCTGCTCGGCTCGAAGGGGCGCTCTTGTATGCACGGGGTGTGTGATGCGTGTGCGGCACAGCATTTTCCTCCATGACGTGGAGGAAAAAAGAAGGGCCGCCGCCCGCCCCGAAACCTGGCGGGCAGGAGGAGGAGGACGAGTGGGAGGTGAGGTCCCTGCCAGCACCTGGGAGCGGGAGGAACCTGCCGCCTCCACGCCGCCTCTCCGGCAAACGCGGCACCGACTTCCCCACGGCTGCCCCTCGGGGGCGGAGCGGCCGAGGAGCTTCCCAAACACTACGGCCGGCTCGACCGGGCGGCAATACAGGGCTGGGGCCAGGCTGGGCTGGGGACGGGCCCCCGGCCCAGGTTCCTCGTCCTCTGCGCGGCTGCCCCGGGAGCGCACAGCCGTGAAGAGGGATGGGCTGCTGCGGTCTCGGGGCGGGTGGGCACGAGGGGCGGCGATAGTTGCAGTTCTAATAAGCTGCAGCCTGGCGTTAAACCTCTGCTTTTTAGCAGGGTGGTTGGGGAGATTTTATTATTATTTTTTATTTAGCACTGAGATTTCTGTTTATTTAGCAGTGAAATAACCTGCTGCTGCACTGGAATACTGCAGCTCCCCAATGACTTCCAGGCAAAGACCGGTGTTTTAAGGTCAGGCCGAGCTGTTGGCTCTGCTCGCAGAGAGCCTCCGGCCCTGGTGCACCGGCTCGGTGAGAAATGTGGAAGACGCCACTATACCGGAGAGCATCTGTCTGCTGCTGTAGCGCTGACCCTGCAGCTGGGCACCGCTGTGACAGCTCGGCTTAAGGCTGGTAATTGCATAAGCCACTGTGACCAAGTTATATGTAACTGGGTATTTGAGCTCTCACCACAGAAATGTGTAAGAGAAAACAAAAGGCCACAGATGCTGGAAAACTCACTTGTGGGTTACTCTGGTACAGCAGTATTGGTATAAGTGGTAAAACCTTCTGCCACAGACAAAGCCAAAGCCGTAGTAAAAACAAACAAACAGCCCAACAAAAATCCCCACATCCATAACCCAGAAATACATACAAAAATCACATAAAAGTTCTTTGAATCCTGTTCCAAAGTCCCATTCCTTAGAAATGTTTTACTCTCTTCCTGTGTCATGGGTTTTTTTATATGGGCAGTAATTTAGCAGTTCAAATTTCAGATCACCTACATAATTTCCTACCCAACTAGTTAACTGTAAACTGGTGATAAGAAAAAGGGCCCGAGTCTCATGTAGGCAGTGGCTCATTCTCTTGATTTAAACAGCATATTTTCCTCCAGTTTAGTATTAAGGTTTGAAGACCAGAAAAAAAGTCTTTGTGTCATCATGACAAAACACTCGCCAACTGCAACTGCTGCAAGAATTTATCCAAACTCCTATGGCAACATTATTCATCCCTCTCCCTCCCCCTTAGCTGCATTTCCACCATCAAAAATGCAAGCAGTATTTGTGCCTTAGAGTACTGTAAATACCTTTCCCAAGCTGGCTTTCGTTCCCATTATTCTCTTCCCTGACCTGCTCTGCTTTGCCTGGCAAAGAGGTGCAATGTTTTGTGCTGATCCTCAGCTTAGAATGACTGCACCTGCCTTTACTTCTTTTCTCTTCTCCATGTGTTTCCTTTGCTTACAGAGCTTCATGACCTCTGACCTCCATTACTCAGGAGGACACATTGGTTCCTGCTGGCCTTAAAAATCTATGAATCTTGTGTTTGTATTGTCTACTTCCCAGCTGCTTATCTTCCTCCTCACTCATTTTTTGTTTCAAGTCTTGCATTCTTCCTTACTGGTATTAATCTCCCCACTGAATTTTTTTTATTATTCCACATCACCAACAAATAAATAAATAATTAATTCTGTGGAAATATGAATCTGGATTTGTGGGTTTTGTTCACTGCATCTCCATTTTCTCCTTTTATTGCCCATGTGAATATTAAGAGCAGTCAGAATGCCAGGAGTTTTGTCCTACTATTTGCATTTTATACCCTTTTTTACGTTAGCCTGCACCACATAAAGTAAGTGCTAACTCACAGCCTAGTAGTGGAGAGAGGTCTACTAAATAAAAGAACTGAATCATGAAAGCAGCAGGAGGGTCTGGGAGGATGAACTGCCACTCGTGAGCAGAAGCTTTGTTACTCTGTTGCAGCCAGCATCACTAACAGCTGCCTATCCTTGGCCAGTGACAACCACTTACGTTTTTATGCAAAAGTACACTTAAAAAGCATAAATTTAAACCAAGAAAACATGATAGTGTAAGTTTCTTTTCTATCTCTTAATGGATCTTTACATTAAGATCAAAGGATTCCAGCAGGGAGATTAGAGAATATTCCGTTTTAAGATTTGGGGAGCAGAATTCTACATTTGTTAGTCATATTAAGCCATATGTTGTCAAGCTAATGTCTTTCTCAAGATGCTTATACACAATTTAAAATCTGAAAAAAGGCTCACTAGTAGATTACTTTTACATACAGCATCTGTAAGAGACAATGGTTTTCATGTAGCACTTTGCATTTTTACCTCTTTGCTCAGCTTGAATCAATTCAATTTTCTGTCACAGTATCTTAGGATTGCCTTAGGTCATGTAATCACATTAATATAATGGACCAAAATATTACTGTCAAATTCTCCCAGGCTTTGCACATTAATTTTATTAGACAACTTGCAACAAAGAAAAAATGTCAAACAAACATGTAGTTCAGAGGTCATTTTAACAGTCAAATACATTTTACTTTTCAGTGAAAGTGCAGTATTTGAATGAGCCCTTCCTTTGAAACAATATGCTTTCAGGTTTGTTTTGCTGCTGCAGTTGTGAGAACACTCCATTTTCTTTCTTTGTGAAACTGACTTTACAAAATACCTGTCACTCAGCAGCTTTTACCTTTTTTGACTTCTAGGCTATTTGTATTTCTTTATTCTTGCAGCCCATCAGGCTATGATTGCTCATGCATCCTAGGGCACAGTACTAACTCTCTGCACATCAGACCCCTCTCGCTTCTCTAAACCAACTTCTGTTTAAGATACTAATCAGATCTTCGCAGAAGAGGTCTTCACACTCCAAATAGCTTGCTGACGTTACGTATTAACAGGAGATACTTTCCATCCTATTCACTGGAGTTAGGAGTAGCAGGTACTATTATTCTATCTCTTCTAATAATCCAAAGAACAAAAGAGCAAGAATACCACTTGAATGCAGATAATTCTCTTAACAGTCAAATGTGTTACAAATACGCTGCTAAAGCAGATTCAAACATAGTAAAATTAAAACAAATAGAAATCCCCCAGAGATTGGGATGAATATCTAAGATGCTGTTGACTGGAAAAATTTGTGTTTCACAAACAGGCTAATAGCATTTCCTGTCATATGCCAGCACATTTTCTGCCTATCAGAGAGATTTGGCTGGAACATGAATGGAATTTTCCTGAGTGCTTCCAATAGATAAGACTCCTCTTTTAACCTCTCCGAGCACCTGCCCCTCTTCTTAATGTTTATGTATATATATGCCACGTAAAGCAAAGCTGATGATAATTTTCAAGGCTGTTCATCTTGATTTTTTGCCTAACCTAACAGTTTATGTTATTACACAAACACGCACTGCCATTTCTTATAGCACATGCTCAGCCAGAGCAGTTCCAGGTTTAGCTGTAAGAAGTGACTGTGAGTGAGTGTTGATGCCTGTCTGTTTCTGTGCTGCCCCATCAAGCATGGGCGGTTACTTTAATCTTAAATTACAACTTAAAAGTTCATACCAAGTAATCAACCTGGAATATAATTCACAATGAGCATCAGTGTGTATGTCCTATCTACTTCCCCATTTCTTAATCTTGCAGCACAAAATTAAATACTGACAGTTATCCTTACCTGCTACTAAGTACCTCCCTGTTCCTCACTTACCCAATCTTTCCATCATCCCAAGTGCTGGACAAATGATTTATCAAAGTGACAGTAACAAAGTACTTAGTTCTAAAAACTCAAATGTTTACTTTTAAGTGATGGCAAAGAAAGAAGTATTAGCATTCAAGAAGTCTTTAAAATCCAAAATCTTTGCATTCCTTGTAGAAACTCCAGTGCTTTTCCATTGCAGAGCAGTGTAGAAACTCCTCTTTATGTACCACTACTATCTCATGGAATTGAAGAAAATGTGTCAGGCTTTCCACTGAGTTGAACTGGACAGGAGAGCCTGTTGAAAATGAATGCAAATGATTACAGAGTGTAAATTAGAATAATGCAAAGCAATCACTGGCACTATTATCTGGAAAGGTGTTTGCAGTTTGTTAGAACCTTGTAAGCATTAGTGATCCCTAAGAATCTGTAAAGTGCCCCAGGAATCTCTGCGGTAAGACTTGCGACATCTTACCAGTATGTCTCACTGAGACTCAGTCTTCAATGAGACAAAGGCCATACTACACCTCCTGGAGCCCAGCCTGAGAAGCTAGCCATCCCAGATATTTCCAATTATGTAATAGGAGAATGCAGTTGTTCTTTGGTACTGCTTGAATTTCATGTATTATGTCTACAAAGAGGCATGTTTAATGTACTTTCCCAAAAAAAAGGAATCTCTCTCACAGAGAATGCCCATCCTGAAATGACTTTATAAAAAGGAAAGTGTACACTTGTACAGAAGAAACGGCAGGACTGAACAATAGGTATTTTCAAAATTTTAGTGTCTGCTGGACTGAATTAACTATTGCAATGCATAAATTTAAAGCACTTTTGTCAGTACAGGAGAAGCTGAACTTTTCTCACAGTTAAAATCAGTAACAAAGTACCACTGTAAAGATCCACCAGTAAGAAATATTACAAGACATTGCTCCATAACAGCACAGACTCCAAAAGGCACTTGGAACTGTGGATTTCAGAGTTGCTTGTTTTCATACATCTTTCATCCCCACTTTCTCCCTTCGGTATCTTTGCAGAAAGTAACAGAGCTGCTGAGCTGTCACGACCAGCCCAACACAGAAAACTGCCAGTGAGGGCAGAACTGTCACACATAGCAGATGGTGTCAAGAGAGAGAACTCTCATGAAAGTGGAGATGGTTTCTGTTTAAAAAACCAACAAAAACCAACAACAAAACCAAAACAGCAAACTACAACAAAATACTGTGCCCAAACAACATTCAAGTGTCTCAAGAAGCAGACCAGGATACATATTTTAGGATTATTAGATAAGTCAAGATAAGTCCTTGTCAAAATGCACAGAAAACATGTTTGACATTAGTTGGCCATTTAGCTTGTACTTATTACTGGGCTATCATATGCCATCACAAGAGTCTATCTTTCTTTGTTACCACTGTTTTTCATTTGATTTTTCATCAATCACTTATACTGATTCTAAAAAGCAAAATATACTCACTGAATGGACACCATCATTGGTTCCAGTGCTATAACAAACAGTGCTATTTGCAGGTGTTAGACCTTTTGATTCTATGTCTTGGTGATGAGTTCCCTGCCATTTCCTGAGTTCCAGGAGCACACCACCCAAAGGCAGCAAAGTAGCAAATGGCTACTAGAAGCGAGAGACTGGTGTTCAGAAGTGCAAAGAGAATCTCGTGTGTGAGCATGTGTGTTGTTCCACACCCATGACACCCATAGCAAAACTTCTGACTCCAATGAGCACAGGATTGTATTTGGTATCTTACAAGCTCAGTGCATGTTCAGTACACATAACACAGTACATAATGGAAAATAATGTATGATCTGATGTCTGGAATATATTTAAGTATCATTGACTGCAACAAAGATAGGCAGGCTGCACACAAGACCCACGCGCAAAGTTACATCACAACACACCTCACACTTACGAAGCAGCAGTCAGTCACACCAGAAGAGCCAACTTATACACTCATTTAGAAGTGATGTTTTAAAGGGCACAAGAAATGCTTGGATAAAAAAATTACGAAATAGTTTTAAGGACAATGTCAGGAAAAAACGATCTTAAAGTTTGGGATTTTTTAAAAATTAAAATAAATTGGCAGAAATGGAGCTAAAATGTTTTCATTAATGCTGAGTATAGTGACATGATAGGCATGACTTCAATCTGCTCTAGTTTTTGAAAAAATGCTCTATTTTTTTTGTTCTGAAATGTCCACATTTTGTATGCAAGTAGAGGGAAAATTCTTAGCAAATCCCGAAGTTAATTTAACATCCTGTATTGACAGATCACAATTGGAGAAAAGATGTTGTTTTCTTACTTTGGAAATGCTCTTCTCTGTACTGCAATGATTTAACTTACTGACTAAAAATTCTCAACTCAACTGTGAAGTGTAAGAGAGATAAGACCAAATAAATCTATTGAAGTCACTTTTTTCAGCAGTAACTAACATCTTTCTTTGTTGATTCCTTTGTGTCAAATTTATGTTTTACCTATTGGATTAACATTTTGTTGATTAAACATCAGTATTCCACGTTAAATACTTTACCTGAGTGAATAATTAACATACCTAATCTCTGTAATCTCTGCTTCTCAGTAATTTTAGATAGCAGTCAACTTCTAGCAAAACCACAGTAATTTATACATCCTAAGGCTGCCCTCCTCAGTTCTGACACCAGTGTTTGATAACAAAGTTTGTATATCCACAAATTTTTCCCCAGTAGGTATGAATCAGTATTTTGGTCCCTGTATTTCTTCCTCTGACACAGATAATTAACATCCTTTACATTTTTCTTTCTCAGGTCTTTCTCTCCTTTCTCTCTCCCTTTGCTACTACATTTAATCTTCTGATACCCACTTGGATGTTTTCCTCCTGCACTTTGCTGACTGTTAACTCTTATCCCCTTAAAAAAAGACTGGCAGTTCAGAGGCTGCAAGCAGCCAAGAAAGGTTCCTATACTGTTATCCAAAACTCAGTGCCTCAGGTACAGAAGCAAACTTAGTAAACTTAGACACACAGGCAGGATATTTCTCTGCTTTTCAACCTTTGCTGTCCTATTCTGTCAGTTTTCTAACATTGTCATGAACTGTAGGATAAAGTGCCAATATCAGAATGAAATTTTTTTCCATAAATATGGAGGAAACACATACTGTCTCTTGGTCGTTTTTCCATCCTGCCTATCAACATCTCTTCTGTCTTTGAAGGCATCTATTTTAGTCTTACAGTTTTGAAATGACTCTAAATGTTCTCAGCTTGTGTTTCCATTTTGTTGCATCTCTACCAGACCTTGTCTGCTGTGGCTGCTAAGAATCTGAAAATTGTACTTAAGGAGAATTCTCATTAATGGTGCAACTAGATGAATGTCAGACCATAATCTCCAGTTTTATAAAGGTTAGTCAGTGAAGGTAAGATTGTCACTTCAGTGCAGAGTCACCCTTTTTTGATCATTAAAATAGCTCCTGAAAGACCAGGTTTTAAAAATCCCACTAGTCTCTACCTTATTCTTCCCAAGCAAGAAAGTACTGGGACTATCCAAAAACATGGTTAAGGATTTTATAACTATCTTACTGGTGTAAATTATCTGTAAAATAATTTAAATGCTCTTGCAGTTTAGGCAATGTATTTGAGTAAATGTACAAGCATCAGTAAATCCAGTTTAAATGCTTCTATAAAACAGGTAATGATTATTATCAGATCTGAGGGAAAGATGAGCAGATTTGCAGTATCTGGCAAAGTCACAGGAGATTTTTTTCTTCTGACTCAAAAGGATCTGGTTCAGCACAGCTAGTCTAGACACGGGCTACAGATGCGTAAGCAAAGAGAAGATCTAAGAACAACACACTTAAAGGTGACAGCATTTGATCTAGAGTGCCACAGGAGAGCAATAATAGAACAAAGATCTGTCAAAGTGCTTTCAAGTTTCTTGGGCCGTATCCACACTCCCCTCAAGAACTTAAAGAAGACCAGTCACAATCCAGGGGTTCCAACAGGTATTGTCTATTCAGACCAAGTAAAGCCTCAGAAATGACAGCCAGCACTTCATATAAACAACATTTTTGAGCATTCTGAATCTTTAAAAAAAGGCTGCTACTGAATTAAGGCATAATAATTCTGCCCATGCTAGTGATAATTTTGGAAACAACTTTTCTTTCAGATTAAGAGTTCCTATTACCTATTACACTGAATCTGGACACTAGAACCTGAGTTAATACCTGAAATTTACTAACTAAGCTGAAAAGTCTACCACAGCAGTTCAACATGGTACTGGTTCATTACATTCTACAATTATTAAGGACGAAGAAGAAATATCAACTAGAGGAATATGAGCTTTTGGCCACTTTAGCCTGAAACTAAAGCTTTCCTATGCCTTATTTCCGTTTAGCCCAGATATGTAGTGGCCTGGTACATATAGCTCTTTTTCTCTCCTACGATTAGAATATATCAATGGTTCCTGTTACAGACACATCAAGAACTTATTTTACTTAATATTTTCCTGAGGCTTGAGTGAAAGCAAGTAACTGCCTCTTGTGTTCTTCAGGGTTTTTAAAATTTGTATTCATGATCTATCAAATAGAAAGAAAAGCTGATCGAGACGGGGTAGTTTGAAAAAAGAGATGTGTGTGGACAGATTGCCACTGTAAAAGCAGAACTTTATCTGACAAAATATACTGTTTTCCCCGTAATTTAATAGTTTTTTCCCTCTAAATGCATTCACTTTTCTTCAGGTCTCCTCACAGTTCTTGATTCACTTCACATGATATAGATGTCAGTTCTTTTTTTCCCTTGTAAATACTGGAGTCCACAGTCTCTGTCCTTAAAAACCAATCAGTAAGGAGTCATCTTTTTCTAATGATCAGATCAATCATGTCAGTCAGACACCTAGTTAAGGTGGTATCCACCCACTACAAGATACAGGCCAGCAGAGATTTTGGCTAATTGCATTGTGATCCTTTGTGTCCATCTCCATCCCACTGTTAAAGTACCTTTCCCCCAAGAATTAATCTATCAAGTGACCTAAATTATGCACACTGCATTTTTTGCATTGGTAATTATGAACCTTTGGAAAAAAAAAAATCAAAGATTATTTATAGCATCATTGTAATAAATAAATCATTTCAGTTCGGAAGCTCCTTAATGGACTATAATGACCAGATAATTTATAGAACAGCTGTAACAGTGCCAGAAGGACATAGAGCACCTTCTGATAGTACTTTAGCCTATGTTTTTTTCTCTACACATCAGGCATGACTCACCATGGATGATCTATAAGTTCAGTTCATCATCTGCCCATAACTGAAATCTGTATAGCAGTAATGTGGAATTTAATTCATACTTCCACAGTTCATTATTCTATTCTGTTCCTTCTAGATAAGATGGTGTATTTGAGAAAGAAACATTTCTTTCTGCACTCAATAAAGGGTAGTATTCCTCAGAGGTTCATGTTCTCTTTATGTCCTCCAGTGACACTGGCAAAACCAATGTCATAAAGCAGAAAAAAGTATTAGGTATTTAGAATCATTCTTATTTCAAAGTATTCCATAACAGTGGCCTTTCTTGTTGCACTGCGTCTGCATGGGAAAAGGACTTGCAGGTATGATTAAAGACTAAGTATTCATGCCTTTTATTCTAAAGCATCAGTTTTAAGGTTTATGCTGAAATCTCAAATTACTTTATGTCTCATATGGTAGAAAGTATTATTCCCACAAAAGAACCCAAAGATGTTATGCTTTTTCAAGAGACACAGTTAATAGTTCATCTGTTTCTAAATGTCTGAAAAATGTACAATAGAAATATTGCTTTATAGCTTTCTTTAAAGCATTACCCAGATAAGTGACATGAATATATTATTTTCCATTAACCTTCTGCCTACATCATGATCTTATACAGTAACTGTTTTTTGTCTTCTCCTACATATCCTGGGATATATGGCTGTTACACAGTAACAAATACTTACAATGTGACATATTCTGAATTATTATTTTTCAGGGACCTTGGATTGGTGTATCAAGATATTGTTATATTATTCATTTGACAATGTGGCAAAGTCAAGTCCACCAGTGTACTGTAGAAATCCTGCAATGTTTCAACAGCCTCTCAGAGAAACAAAATGACAATTTAAATCTTAGTATCTTCTTTGATATAGATGTAAAACAATTTTTTCCCCAAAAGTTGAGAGAGGTGTAATTGACATACATGCCAATAGTGAGAACTGTGCACATCCTCCCATAGAATCTATCTTCAAGACTGAATTATAAAGAAATAAGTACTTCTAAAATAAAACAAAATGGCTGGTTCCATTTTTCTCACAAAAAATATTTTTACACAGCTGTCCAGATGACCTTTCAGTTTCTCAATTAAGTCAATCATTCTATTTAAGTATCAACTTACTGAGTTTGAGCTCAACATCAATAAAGGCATATACTAGTATCCCTTCTTAAAAGACACAAAGATTGCTTTAAAAATAATTGTAGGAGACTATTTTTTGGTATGACTAGAAGGGTGTAGGTTCCCAGCATACGATTCTTTCTTTTTAACCTATTATGTTATTGTTGTAGACTTGATTATACAATGATTCACTTGTATACTCACTTGAAAGGAAAATGGTTCTCTAAAATTATTTCTAACCATTTTAGAAAACCTGAAATTAATGTGCCAAGGTAGTGCATAAAAAGTTCCAGCTCCAAACTTGGGTAATTAAAACCAGAACACTTTAAAATTCTTGCAGTTTATAGCAGACTGAAACGCAGATTGGAAGAAACAAAAGACAAATTATAAATCAAGTTTCAATTCAGGTCAGAACAGCCCTTTGAAAAACCAACAGCTCCTGTTTTTCACGCACTGGCAAAATCTACAGCGGCTGTGGTTTGTTTGTTGAGTTTTATGTACAACCTCAGAACAACTTCTAGAGCCTTCTCCTACACTATTATCACATGGTGATTGAAAGACTAAATTGTTTTGTTTAAAAGCTTTGTCGTAACTTTGTTAAAGTGATTCCTGAAAAAAAAAAACATGATAAAAATGTGATAAAATTTGAACACTTCCCAAGGTAAAATCACCAGGTAATCTCCTATATGCTTTCACCTCAGATTACCAATGTGATGTCAAAATAGTCTGTCTTGTCTGTCTAAAGCAAAGCAGCAGGTGAAGCCAGTGCCTCTTGAAGGCTGATGTGTATCACACTGCCTTGCATTTATTGCTTTCATAAGTAAGACAAGAAAAGATGTATTCTAGGAAGATTATCTACAACAGTTCTGTTTGTCTCAGTCTTCTCTCAGTCTCCATGTGACCACCAAAGCAGATGAAAATGTTATAGTGCACCTGATTAATTAAGATGGGTCCGTTATCAAAGGATATTTTTACAACTTTTTTCACAAAGTATAAAGGCCAGAATGTTCAAAGCACTCAACTAGGAGTCAGTTTTAAGTACTCTTAGCTGGACTTCTTAGGGGAACACAGTTTCTGTATCAGACAAAAAAGGGCAATGGTTACAAGTTTTAACAAGCAAGTTTCCAACTAGATATATGGGGAAAAATTAATCATGAGCATGGTTAAGCATAGGAATAACCATCCCTGAAAATACGCAGAATTTCACTGGACAAGGCACCGAGAAACCTCATCTAACTTGGAAACTGGTCCTACTTTGAACAGAAGGCTGGACTAAAGACTTCCAAAGGTCCCACTGAACCTATGTAAGCCTATGATTCCGTGCAATCACAGTTACCTGGTTTCTTCTGATGTAATTTTCCAAATTCAGAAAAACTTGGCTTACAGATAAGACATACAGATTTTAGATACTTAGAACTGGCTTCCATGGCATGCAGTCCCTGATAGTTGTTTCTTCCCCCCACCCCCCAACTACAATTTTTGGCCCTCTGAAAAGTGATTTTTGTTTGGCTCTTGCTGGCCACATAGCTCAAGTCTGAATCAATCATGTGACATTCTACCTCCTACCCTGCTGATAGTCAAATAACAGCAGGTAGAGGATTTTTGGAAAGTATGATACTCAGCCACAGTATGCAGTTACTGGAAAATACAGCTTTGTAAATTCTGCAGACAGAACTGTGTAATTCTTTGTAAAGTATGTAAGCACATAAAGCAAATGCCTGGAACTGTACTGGAAAGTACTTTCAAGTATTTTGTCTGTAAGTCATAAAGAAGAGAAAACAGTGCAATAGTTGTACCTTGAAATACCCCAGAGACTGAAAAATATTATGGATAAACACCTTTGTCTAAAATCTCACTTTTCTTCCAAAGTACAAAATACAAAGAATATACAGTTCATCTCCCTGTCTTTCAGAGTCACATAAATGGGGACATAGTGTAGTTGGTCAATATTCTACTATAGGTAAAGAGGAAAAAAAATAGATAGTAGATGTTTTGGTTTTGTTTGTATATGGTTTGTTCGCTGGGGATTTTTAAATATTTTGAGTACTTCTCTTTCACATTACTGTTGCCATTATTGATGGTATGATAAGCTACTACTTCAGTAATACCCAGTCCAAAAAATTCAGATATACAGAATGAAGTTAAGCCATGCCATTTTTGTTCAAAATAATAAACGTGGGGTTCTCAGTTTACATCTTGACTTTTCAACCACTAATATCATTCATCATCTTTTCCTGCTTTCCTCCAAAAACATGAAGAAGAGAATAGTAAAGTTTTCTAGTGAAAGTAGTTTCTGATAATTGTCTGAGCCTAACCAGCACCCGGGGCTCTGATGTGGAGTACAGTAAAGCACAAAATATATTATTGTACAATGGGCTAGATTTGTTGTTTGGATTATGTTACAAAGTATCTTCAACAGTTCAAATACGCATATGAGATCCCTGTCCTGAAAAGTTTACAATTTAAAGTATAATGGAAGACTGCTGCATATATACACATGTAGTGTTTTCTAGTACCTTGATTTTAAACTTGTTTAGGATGGTACTGACACATATAATAGCTAAGTTTCATTTTACTGGAATGATTCACGTGGATTTAAATATTCTCCTGTTAAGTCAGCCATTTTGACATGACAGCTTTGTACTGGTGTACAAGACAGGACGACTGACTATCAAGAAAACTGAAATTAATTACTCTTCTATCATTTTGCAGGACTAGTAAAGCCCACAAAGTAAACTAGTTTAAAGCCAATTTATACAGCTGAGCTTTACATTCAGATTTTATTTAGCACAAAGTAAAACAGTGGTGGCATTGTGTATGTGCCTAGTTCTTTGGAAACAGAACTAGAGGGCACACCAATGCAGTAAATCCATCTATGGGTTATGTGTCTTCTCATAATTTCATCTTACAAAATTTCATTTAAGAGAGTTAATGAAGCACTAATCCTGAGACACTTGCTTGCAAAGGAATTTCCTTCTGAAATAGGAGTTTGCTTTTTACAGTTTATTTTTAAAAATTTGGTCAGACTGTGAAACTTGAGAAGCTTCTATTCAGATCTGTACGCAAAAGATTTGAGATCCACAAGGCAGAGACGTCAAAACTGAGGTGGTGGTTAAATTTTTTACGTATTATAGTGCATGTTCAGCAGCTTTTTTCCTCAATTGACAGAGTAATTATAGTACATATGAACAAAAATTTATATATGGAACAACATTCATGTAAATTTCCAATTTATTAATTTTTATTATAACATGTATCTTTAATTTTGCATCATCGCCACTGTCTGTTAATGGTTACTTTTGCTAAAAAATTACTCTGCACTCTTGCTGTAACTGTTTCCATTTGGGACTGAGCACCCAGATGGTACAGTGGCAAGGGCCATACATGCTACAAGACCATTATTTTGGCAAGCAGAATATAAACAGTAGCCATATTTGAGAAAATGTCCATGTGGCTGTTCATTTGTTCAGCAGGGAAACATAATTCCTATAAACCATAATCTTTGTTACTTTTCAATTCATATCAAAGATCAGTTCAATTTGGGTTTTTTTATATAAATAAATGTGAAAGCAATCTACTACACAATCTATTTTTTGTAACTTTAAAGACCACCTTCCTCCAAACATTCTGCCTTGGCATTTAAGATACTAAGCTTGTTTGCTTCTATTAAAAAAAAAAAAGGAGATAACAAAGCATTTTCTGCAGAGGTTTCTCAGCTTAATGCTTTGCAAATAGCTGTAGGGCCTATGTACAGAAGCATTAAGAATTGCTTTAAAATGTGGATGCACTTTTAGTTTATGATTACCAACAACAACTATATTCACTTCTGTTTTCTGTCTTACTGCCTCTCACAGCAGACCTGCCTCGGCACTGTTACCCATGCCAGAGCAGTGTTATCTGGCACTGGGGTTTGAGCTGATCACTCCAACTTTGCACTGTGGTCAGTCAGGGTCATCCCTCTGTAGTGTAATCACAGGCAGTAGAGGCAAAAATACCATATCAAGTGCAATAGGCACTGTTCAAATCATACAATTATTACAGATAGAGTTTAATGTGCAATCAATGTAAAAATGCAATACTGAAAACACGAAGTTACAAGCTTGGTCAACTACACAAAGGTCAGAGCATCTTCAGGAGCATTTCCACACCACCTTTTAAATTAGATTACAAGAGATTATTTAGCAATGCTTATGTATCATATTCCTCCATCTAAATCCAGAAGACATTTCTCTACGCTATTATTTTTTGAGATATTTAACTGAGTACTCAAAATTATATGAAGTTATTTTGTTAACTACATCAAAACAGCAAAATGTTTCTAATTTGGACACAGGAGAATGACCACACTGAGCTCTGAAAAACGGTGCTATTGGGTCATTTAGATCAATCCAAACCGTCAGCAGCATCATCATTTTTCCCCAGCACTCTTTCCCTCCCACACACAAATCAATTGCATGCCACCTACTTTTCTTTTTCCTTTCATATCTCTTGCATAGCCCTTGGATCCACCATTAGGTTTTTTAGACTGCTGAAAAAACACTTACTCATAAATTCCCTGGCAACAGCTGCTTCTTCTTCAGCACACAGCTCTCACAACTTGTGTTTGTGGCAAGGATGTGGTGTTTTGCTGCATAATACTCAGGTCAAAGATCCTAAGAGGCTGAGCAATGGAGCCACTACTAGGACTCTGATAGTGCTAGTGTCCCTTGTGATAAAATTCTTTCCTGGGAGTATAAAAAGATACTTTTGTTCAAAGAACAAAAAGCATCACTTAACACTGACGGTTTAATGCACAGAGCAGTTATGCTTTCTATTTTTCTTAATTTGTTTCTCTATATTTTCACTTAGCCTTACACCACCTAACACACGAAAGGGCAGACTTTTCTTTGCTCCTTTACCAGACCAGTGGTTGCTGCTGTAAGATGATTGGGGCTTTTTTTTTTTTTTTTAAAATCTGTATCTTCCTTGGCAAAATTACAATAGACACTACAAAACTCTAACTTGAAAAGTAGCCTACTAAATGTATGTGTTTCATTGCTTGTCTCAAGGAAAACAGAAACATACCATATCACATACAATCATAGCACAACTTTCTTACTTGCTTTCAAGCATTCCTACTGAGTTCAGCTGAAAATTTTATACTCCATAGCTGAAATAACACTAACATAAACCTTCCAAAACAGTTTGTGGTTCAGCCATTAGGAAATCATTTGGATTCCCTTGAAAACACTCATCTTACATACAACTTTGGGACCTTTCATGAACTACATGTGAACAAGAACTGTTTTAATCTTTACAGGTTGCTAATGGTTTTTAAAGGCAGTGAGGGATTGCCTGAACACAAGAATTGGACTAGTCATGCTGTTTTCCAAAGCCTGTCTTCCTGAAATAGCAATCTGCAAAAGGAATGCACATATCACACTTACTGTAACAACTGAATAAGCTTTTCTTTTAAGTCACTTTGCTGGAATTTCAATGTGAAATATCTAACATCAACATTTGCTCTGCAACTTACATCTGTTCTTCAGCTGACATCTGCTTCTGAATCCTTGTTACTCTTGGTCATTTTTAGCAAACATTATGTCATCCTTACAAGTATCAGAAAGCACAGAGAAATTCTAAGCCATATAATAACTGTTTCTTCTGTTTTTCTATATACAGATAGTCTAAAAGTACTGCTTATTTGCTTAATGTTTACTTCTCACTCAGGCTTGAATACAATAATTCTTGCTTTCTGCTAGCATGATCCTAGAAGAGACTAAAGACTCAGACTCAAAGAAGATACATACACTGAAATTTAGTTAGGATTTAGATAACCAATTCCAAAATTGCCATCTCTAATGCTTCTATTAAATACCTGAATGGGTCTGGGACTGCTTTACTCTGTGGGCTCTTCAAGTTTTTTGTACTAACACCCCTAAGGTAGCTAGAAGTCTGATGCTATATAAACCTTGAAGCACCTTATTAATCTCAACCAAGCTGAAAAACTGGATCATTTCTATGTTGGCCACCACAGAACAGCAACTCCTCTTCTTGCCAAGGGGCCTTGATTTGGTAGAGGTTCCTAGGACACACTTCCTAAACTGGGCTGTACAAAAAGTTCACTGGTTGCTGCGTCTTTCTATCACAAGATGGCTAGATGCAGCCACAGCATATATCATTTTCTTTCCACTTCTCCATGCTCTTCATACAGTAGCTCCATGAACACTGGGCCAAGGTATGGGAAGCTACATGGAGAGTAAGGGAGGAGTATTTGAAATAACAGCATTCTCCTCTAAAATCGCTCAAATTTCCAGGCCTCAGTCTTCTTTTTTAACAATGCTCTGGGATGCACAGAAAAAAAACAGATCTATTAATACAGTAAGAAAAAAAGAAGTTTGATTCTCTAAAAAGCAGAAAAAACTTCTATTATGTAATACACACAGGCCCTAAGCATATTAGAAAGATAAAAGAGCGCCTGGGAATGTCTCCAGGCAAGTGGTACAGAATAGTTCACATCCACACCAGCAAACTTCCCTCTGCTTAAGAGGAGGCTGGCTGCAGGCAAAGTGTCTGTTGGAAAGAGCACTTGGAACATGCTAACTCATGAACTGAGCTTGGAAACCATCTGAGGGTTGCCCAATGACTGGAACTGTACTCACGAAATGACAGTGCAGATTAATCCTCTTCTGAAACAATTTAAGGCACATATGTTCTACATATCTGGCCATGTAGTATCTGAAATGGAACTGAAACTGAGAACACTTTGACTTTCTCTCCCTCAGCTTCTCACCTAAGACTAATGGTTAGGCAGTGGTTACTGTAATCTTAAATCACATCACAAAAATACTTCCTTAAATACTCTTTTCCAGATGACCCTGGACTACTTGAGAAAAACACTTACATATCTTCAGGCTGATTTTTGTTTGTCAAGAGTAGTTTTTGAATAAATAGATTTCTCTGTTCTAGAAGTTACAATGTTTATCATAAATTTTTCACAATACGAATAATTCAGAAGAACTAGTGAAATTTTCATAAGCCTATTAAAAAGTCTGGAAACTAAATCCAGTTCTAAGTCACTTACACTTGGTATAAACTGAAGTTACTGAAGCAACGCAAAATAAACTCGTCATCTGGAAGCTCTTAGCCTGAAGCAAATACCAGTAGAACACAGCAGTTTGAATATCAAGTTAGTTCTTTTGAACTATGATCTGTTAATTTACTTTTAGTACGTTAAAAACAGACTGATCCTGCTACGCCAGTTCACATGAAGTGCAGTGTTTTACCAAATTAACAGAACCAATCCCAAAAGCCCAAAAGCTTTATGGACTCCAATTACAACTGGCTGTCAAAGGGACTTCTGTTTCCCTGAGAACACTTTGCTTATCAAAATTAGACTGAAGTTCTTAAGTTTGCTAGGCAGTTCTGAAAAAATTGTTCAGTGTCATTTTGTCATATCAATGCACTTTTTTTCTTTTGACTATTTATTTTTATAGAATAAAATATCATCCTAGTTATTAGTGTTCCTTGGGCATACTGGGATTTTCCACCTCATAGATAATTCAATATGATTTGAAGATGTGTATGAGATTAAAGCTTATGCTAGTGTATCTGAGTTTGCAATAGAATAAAAAAAAAACTAAAATAGTTTACTAGGAACTTCACTTTATAGTAAATAGTTTAATATAAAGTGCTACATAAAATTTTTTTACATAGCAACCAAATCATTAGTAACTATTCTCTTCACACAACAAATTTATGGAAGAAGTGTACTTTTTTTAGACTTCATGTACAAGTTCCGGCACTATTTACATTTCAAGATCAAGATCTGTGATAACCATATACCCCAGAAAAAAAATCAGAAAGCAATAATGGAATTTTGGGCTTTAAGGTCTTTAGAAATCACCTTCTGCTGCTTTCAGTCATGGCAGTCATGGAGAATATTAGATTTTAAGTTGTACATACCCAAAGACTTTCCTTCCTGTGTTGGTAACTCCAGGTCACTGGAAACTGACACTTCATCAACACTAAATTTTGACAATTCTGTCCCAAGATATGTAACCTGTACAAAGAAATCTAGATGGATAACTGATTGTTTTAATTAGTATTTTTTTGGAGGGGTGGTTTCTGATAGGTGTAAAAACGTCACTTTTCTTATAAAATCGAGTTTATGCATTCGTAAGCCTAACCTGCATCTGTCAAGATCAAGAAGAAACTATGCTAATTTGATTTCTAATTGGAAAAAACCCCAAGCATAATACGGCCCATCTGCAAAGCCTTTTAAACTCCGCCAGTGTTTTTGCAACAGTTGTGCACGACACTCTGATACTTCAATAAGTTTGCTCCTTTTTATTCAAACTACCTTTCAGCTTTTTCTATCAGTCTTAATCACCTTTAAAGCTACTCTTTCAAATCCCTGCTATCTTACAGTGTGAGCACTCCACATTCTTGCAACACTCATGACTAGCTCATCACTACAGCTATGTAGCTCTTTCCTTGCTGCTCACTCATTAAAAGTAAGAAGACATTTAAAATTTAGGCTTGTACCCTCTTTTGCTTTAAGAACAGTAAGGAGATCAAGATCAGTGAAACTTGTTACAGTCATTCATTATTGCTAACTTTGGGAATCAAATCAGGCCTACCTTATTCCACACATACTTCCATGTCACAGATATATCATTTCCTAGTAAATCTTTAACCCACTGAATTGGATTCTGCAGTATTTGTCCTTTACTGGTTCTGATCTTGCCATTCTCTAAGAGTGTAGCTTTATGACTAAATTCCTGAAAAAAGAATAAGAAATAATTTCAATTCATAAATTAACAAATATAAGATCCTTGAAACATGAAAAATGCGAAAGAACAATATACCTGAAAAGCTGCAGCTTATTCTCTTTTTCTCTAAAAAAAAGTAATTTAATGCCACTATCAAAAACTGTGTAAAATAAGATGATTTTTTCCACCAGAATAAGATGTTTTAACCAATCAGAGGACAAATCTCCCTATGAGTATTTGTCAGAACTGTATTTGTATCTTAGTTCCTCTTATACATAACAAGGCCTTGAATAAATTAATTTGCAATAGTGAACTCAGACACTTACACAAGGCAAATCTGTGCAACCAGAAACTGCTACATGAGGTACATGTATGTAGGAGTGAAGTTTCAGCAACCATTCAAACATAAAACATATTTGCACAAAAATTTCACTTACATCAAGGGATATCACGAACATATTTTAGGAGAAACCGGACAACCTTACTGTATGCAAAATTAAGTACAAAAGAACTTATTGTTAATGCCTCTTTTATAATGTTAAAATAGCCCAGTTCTGCAAACATCTACACCTCTCAAGAAGCACAAGTTATAGTTGTTTATAGTTGAGTAAGTCATGGTTTTGTCATATTGGCCTCAGTTGGACTAACACAGCTAAATAATGCAACAATTAGCTGTTGATGAACTCTGTTAGAACTTAGTAAGGTCACTTGTCATTCATAAGGTTAAATAATTGTCCTGGGTTGCAGTGTATTCTATTACCATCTTCAGGAGCTGTTAAAACTAGGTGGGGCTGTGTCTCCTGCGTCCTCTCTCCGGACTATCTTCTGTTAATAGGCCAGCTGTCGGAACCGGGTGGGGCAGCGTTCCTTATCTCTCCCATGCCCCATCCTCCCTCTAGGGAGGATATCTCCCATTAATGGGCCATCTAGTCTCACCACATGGCTGATAAAATTACATCCTCCCATTGTGAGATGCTCTGCCCAGAGGGAGGGACCAAGCATCCCATCCTGGATATAAGCTAAGATTCCGAACACCAGAGCCAGCCCTTACCTACTGGATTCCCACAGGACAAGAGCTACCACTGGACCTTCAGGTGAAGCCCAGACCTTTTCTACCGGATCACTGCTTCAACAGAACCATCTTCAGCAGAACTCTGGAGGGCTGCAGCCACCATTTTATTGGACTGCTACCAACACCCTGGCTGACAGGGTGTCAGGTTGTATCCTGACTCTGTCAGTGTTTTTTTTGTACTATTGCATTTATTTTAGTTTTTTTTCCTATTAAATTGTACTTCTGACTTGGAGTTTCTCACTGGTTTTGCTTTCAAACCAGCACAATAATCCAAGTAAGAGAATGATGCACAAGCAAATACAGAACCATCTCCTACCATATCCACTGGCTTGGCGTTGCTGTAAGAAATAAATTAAGATTAACCCAAATATTTCAATGAGCACTCAGTCGAGTTCACAGTTTCACAACCTAGGTCTACAGCATTCAAAAATTGCATTTTGCCCACTCACAGCTAACCTTAAGTAAGGACTATGTACCAGCTCTAGGTTGTTATCAAGTAAATCTCTAGTATGATAAAGAAGGGAAATTTACTGATCATCTCCTCTTTGCAATACAACAGACACTGGCTTCTAAATTTTCATTTCTATAGCACTGTCTTCCAAGACATAAGTTAGTGTCATTTTCCTCCTAGTAAAGATCACTGACTTCTCTACATGCCAAACACCAGTACTTACAGAATGGGGTTATAATTCCTTAGGATCCATGTGCATCAAGCTGGTATCAGAGACAACTGTCTTGAAAAATTACAGTAGGCATACTGAATTCTTCATCCTTCCACTTAGTCATCTTGCAGTTCAAAGGAATATTACATGTTCCTCAAGAAAAAGAAGCCTGTCTCCATACCTATCATTTGGCCTGATGTACAGCCTTGTGACTGACACTACCCTATGTTCCAGAACACAAGACCACACGAAATGGCAGCACTCAGCAGAAAAGCATTCCTGAGATTATAAGCATAGGAAAAGGAGTTCTTTCTACGTTAACTAAACTATTGAGTTGGCTGAAAAGAACTTTCCATGTTTTTATCAATAGCTGCCCTGGAAATTAACCACCTCTGTTGATTTTGCACAGCCTGGTTTTTGGTAGCGGGGAGCCACAGAGGTGGCTTCTGTGAGAAGCTGCCAGAAGCTTCCACCGTGTCTGGCAGAGCCAATCCCTAATGTCTCTGGAGAGACATGCTGCTGGCCAAGCCTGGGCCAATTAGATATGATGGTAACACCTCTGTGATAACATATTTAAGAAGAAATCGAAACAAAGAGGGCACACTTTTTCCTAGCCAGAGAAGAGGAGGAGGTGAGAACATGTGAGGGAAACAACCTGCAGACACCAAGGTCAGTGGAGAAGGAGGGGGAGGAGGTGCCCCAGGTGCCAGAGCCGAGATTCCTCTGCAGGCCGTGGTAAAGACCATGGAGAAGCAGCTGTGCCCCTGCAGCCCATGGGGATCCAAGGCGAATGCAGAGATCCACCCGCAGCCCGTGCGGGAGATGCCCATGCCGGAGCGGGTGGATGCCTGGAGGAGGCTGGGATCCAGTGGGAGACCCAGAGGAGAGAAGGGGGCCCCTGCTCCAGGCTGGAGCAGCCTGTCCTTGGAGGACTGCACCCGGTGGAAAGAGAGACCCACGCTGCAGCAGTTTTGGGAGAACTGTGTGCCTGTGGGAAAAACTCACATTGCAGAAGTTTTGGGAGGACTGCAGCTTGCGAGATTGGAACCACGTTTGAGAAGTTCACAGAGAACTGTGTCCCATGGGAGGGACCACACGGTATAGCAGAGGAAAAACTCCTCTCCCTGAGCAGTGGAAGAAGATCTGGGGTGATAAACTGACCAAACCCCTATGCCATGTCTCTCTGCACTGTCGGTGGGAAGGAAGGAGGGGATTGGGGCAAGAAAAGGTGTTTTAAAGGCTTCTTTTTACTTCTCATTTACCTCCTCTGATTTTGTTAGTAATAGATTCACTTTGTACCTCTAAGTGAGCCTGTTTTCCCCTTGGAGTGTTTTCTCCTGGTCCTTATCTCAACTCATGAAGCCTTCATTAAATTTTTCTCTCTCTTCTGCCCAGCTGTGGCAGAGGAGTGCAAGTGAGTGACTTTTGTGGGTGCCTGGCATTTGGCCAGTGTCAAATCATGACACTAGCTCACATCTGGGAATTCAGTCAATGATTCCCCCATATGCTCAATACTAAGCCAGGCCTCTGGCAGCTGCTGTGCAAATCTGCTCTGTATTTGGCAGGACAGGGATATGCTGTTGTATTAAAAAAATAAGGTTGGTTTTTTTTTTTTTCCAAATATGGTTCATACCATACTGTATGCTTATAGAACCAGCAAGCATGTAAGCAAGTAATTTTGCATGTATTCATGCCTATTACAGCATTACGAAATCCCTGATGTCACATTTTTTATTTGAGGGACTTGACAGTTGTTTCCAAGAATGACATTGAGTCATAACAATGATTACATTCCTGCTCCTTCCAGTATGAAAATCAGGTATTACACAATGTAGACCAGCCAAAGATTCCACTCTTGTTCTAGCAATAAGAAATATTAGCAAATTGGTAACACATAGTTAAACACGAATTGTACTTATGCAATATTCTGGGTCATAAAATTATGGGCTGACAGAAGACTTAATCCATAGTGTCTTCCTTTTAAACTCATGAACAGTTATCTATAACCAATGAATAAAAATATTCACTAGTAAGTGCTGAAGATGCAGACTAAACCAAGAGAACTGCTGTTCCCTCATTTTAGCGTGTGGGGTATTTTCATTATCCGCTAATATTAATATTATTATTTCTCAACAATTACCTGCAGTTTGAATTCTAAAACATCTTCTCCTGGCTTTATCCTTCCCAATTCAAGCAGATCTATCAACTGATGCTTTTTCTTATTCTTCCGTCCATACCTCACTTGTTTTTGTTCCCATTCCTGATTACTATAACTCTGTGAAGATTTCTCACTGACATTTACTGGAGAGTCAGTATTTGAGGTGAGATTAGTAAGCACCAGGTTGGCATTAAATGAATTCTCACTACTCTGAAAGACCATTTGCTGCGAAGTAGTACAGTAGTTCTTTGTAGATGCTAACAAAATTGCTTGCTGTGGCTGCTGCTGCTGGAAAGCTTCTTTCTTATTCACATACCTGTGCAGATCTTCATGTGAAAGAACCTGCTTGCAGTCACCGGTTGTCTGACAGACATTCTTATTGAAAACAGTGCTTCGGGGTTCTACAATATTTCTGTTGGTCATTGAAGTGGGATTTAAAGACTTGTTTCCTTGTTCTACCATTGTTACACAATCAATGTCTTTATGCTGTGAGCACTTTGTTTTAGGAGTGGAAATAGTAGGTTCTGAAGGCAATGTCATCACTTCTGCAGCATTTCTCAGCTTTGACATGTTGTCAAAGGGATATTCTCTTACCCTGTTTTCAGATGCCAAAGCATGATCAGAAGCCTCTTTGCCTGTAATTGCTTCTTTATTTGCTCCTGTCTCATCCAAGTAGATGTGTGGGTGCTGGATGCATTCCTGAGCTGAAAATCTATTTTCTAAAGAGACATGTGCTTCTACTCTGTTTCCATTAGGCGCGCTGGCACCAAGCCCCGTGCTAAATGTTACTGCATTAGGACACGCGACTTCATTAGCAGTTAAACTTTGTCTTGTATCACTTCCATGATAAAGAACTAAGTTTGAGATTTGCTTCTCTGATGATGAATTGAACATTTGTTTTGTTTTTCTGTAATTTTGTATTTTCTGCACTAATTTTTCCTGGTTTTGGGCAACAGTCAACAGGCTCTTTTGCCTGGAAGCAAGGTTAACTAATTGTTTCCTCAGTGCACCTTTTTTAAATGATTCCACTGAAGCCCTATAGAAAATCAAAAATAAGGACATTGGAGTTACTGTAAATACAAAAATAAAACAGTTTAATAGATGTAACCCACAAAGAAGAAGAATATGTTTCAAAGGACTCTGCCAACATTTAAAATTTGAACAATATTTTTATCATGTATGAAGTTTAATGTTCAAACCCCAGGTTTATGGACAACAAAGTGCAGAATCCCATAGCAGGATACAGAATTAAGATTCAAGTGGGAATCCTACAGAATTAGGATGATAATCATCAAAACTTCAGAAATAGCCTTGCCTATACCACTCCTTAATTCACAGGATAGATACTCCTTTACCACCCTTAATTCAAAGAATCAAAACTGTGCCTGTATTATCAGCAACGCTCTTTTATCACCACAAATCATAGTAGCGCATTGAATTCAATGTCTTCAAAAGTCTACTTTGGAGCCTTTTAAAATGAGTTCAGGATGAGCTAATGAAGGATGATACTATAAGGATTTTTTTTATGGTGTACACAACAAAAGATTTCATAAAGCTACAATTGTAATAATGCTACATGACCTTTACGTAAAGAGGACAGAACAGTTTAGGATGTTGCCTGTGTAATCTGGGAATGTTGCACTCTTCATCAGACCCTGTTCCCAGACTGAGCCTCCTTGCTGTGAGACCCCTTCCCCAGGGGCCTTCACCTCCTTTCTGCTGGAAGGGAATTCTTTATTTACCCCACTTTCTTCAGTAAAAGAGCCATCAACTCAACATAGTAGTCTTTTCTCCTAATTTCTCTTCATGGGATAAGGGATATCACTACCACTCTGGCACCATTTTGGGAAGAGAGAGAAGTAACACAAGTTGTGGGGAAAGGAATTGCAGTATGGTTTGCTTTTAAGGCCACTCACTGCAGAGGTGCCATGCAGGTAACACCATCCCAGTCTCAAAAGAGACTGTTGAGGGGATCAAGACAAAGGTACACTAAGACTAGATGGCTCAGAACAAGGACAGAAAAAACACAGCTCGACAGTACTGCTGTCTGTACTATGGTACTGTTTGGTATCTCATGTCCTTAGAATACATGATACCATCAACATATCCGCATACAGTCAATCACTGAGTAATCCACGGCAACTATGGCCAGTGAGGCTTCCACACACTTTTCTAGCAGTTTTTCTCTAGGAAGTTTTGTTGCTTTATTGCTATACAGGTACAGAAGAAGCTGCAACTGAAGAGGCAAATACAGCGTGACTAAAATGATAAAGTAACTTACAGTCACTAACAAATATGATACTTCTTTGTTTGCTAATTTTTCTCAGGTAAGAGATATATCTTAGTACCCTAGCACAGAAGATGCTAGTACCTACATCTTAGCACAGAAAAGGAACAATATAAGTAGTATCTCTCTCTGAGCCAACTAACTGAACAATTGGAAGATGGAAAATGTGATGATGCCTCCTGATCTTCTATAGCTTGTGTGACAAAAGTTATAAGCCAATTAATTAAAAATAAGATGTTCATTATATCAATAATAAAAAGGAAATACAATGTGATTTGGAATATAGCTCATTACTATTGATGGATGGTTGTTGCATTAGCTGCAGAATATCTGCAATATCCAGAAAGATTTATCACTTCACTCTGGAACACAGTCTCACTCTCAATATTAGAAAACAGATAAGTTTGTGTAGCTATTTATTTTACTGTCCTTTTTTCTTAATTCAGTCACTATTTTGCCCACAAGGATGATTTGGAACCCTAACTCCTCATAAAATCCTTTTTTAAAAAAAATTACCTGTGTAATCTGTGTATCTTACATTTCATAGCTGGCAAAATGGCTTGTGACAGAAATATTTCAGTCTCTTTGCTCAACCAGCCTTTATATTTTGCCATGGGACTACCCGAAAGCTTTATGCTGCTGCTTTTACATGACCAGCCAAATCCTGCTCACACAAACAAGAATGGAAACATCCTCATCAGCTGGCCTAGAAGCATCTGTTCAACAGGATGCTACACTATTAGGTGAGCACTCACCACATGACCAACCTTGAGTCCTTCTCAGAAGGAAGTAAAAAGAGGCCTTGTGGGAGCTAGCATCAGGAAGCTGCTAATCCACACAGTCCATAATCACACTAAAATGAGCAATCTTAGCTCACATTTTAATTGTTCTCACACAAAAACCTGAATGTCTGCAAGCATGCTTCAAGCCATTTCTCTAAATGGCTCCTTTTGGCTGTTGGCTGAACACTCCTAATCTAGGAGTGCTAAAGAAACAAACCAGAGGCAGGGAAACTCCAAGCAGTGTCTTGAGTTGCTACTACTTTCCTCCACGATACTGCAAAATTACTGTAATTGCTCAATACCTCCATTTCCTAATTTCTGCTCAGGTATCATGGCTTCATGAAGGGAAAGTCTTGCCTATCAAACCTGATTTCCTTTCACAAGGTAACCCACCTAGCTGATCAAGGGAAGCCTGGTGATGTAATCTTCTTGGATTTCAGTAAAACTTTTCACACTGTCTCTCACAGGATCCTTCTGGACAAAATGTCCAGCACACAGCTGGATAAACACATCACATGAGGGCCCACCGTGTCACGGGGTGCATCAGGCACAGCATCACCAGCTGGGCAAGGGAGGGGATTGTCCCACTCTGCTCTGCACTCGGGTGGCCTCATCTTGAGTGCTGGGGGCAGTTTTTGGGTGCCACAATAGCCTAAGGCAAGGCTAGAGAGTGTCCAGAGGAGGGCCATGAGGGTGGTGAAGGGCCTTGAGTGGAAGCTGTATGAGAAGCAGCTGAGGTCATGTGGTCTGTTCAGCCTGGAGGAGACTGAGGGGAGACCTCATTGCAGTCACAACTGCCTCATGAAGGGCAGGAGAGGGACAGACACTGACATCTTTTCCGTAGTGACCAGTGGCAGGACCCAAGGGAATAGCCTGAAGTTGTGTCAAGGGAGGTTTAGGTTGGATATTAGGAAAAGATTGTTCACACAGGGAGTGGCTGGGCACTGAACAGGCTCTCCAGAGCAGTGGTCACAGCACCAAACCTGATAGAGTTCAAGAAGTATTTGGATATTGCTCTCAGGCCTTGTCATTCTTGTGGATGGTGCTGTGCAGGGTAGGAGCTGGACTGGATGATCCTTGTGAGTCACTTCCAACTCAGCATATTCTGTGATTCTGTGTTTTCCCACACATTCTGTATTGTTCACTACCTAATTTCAATGCTCACTGTGAGCACAGCAACTGATTAGTATACATTAACTAAACCTGGAAGTTCTTTCATGTAACTGAGGTAACTGAAACCAATACCAATCATGCTTCCAAAAAATCTGAATGAAAACCAGATTTACTTTTATGCCACTATATGCTGATCTCCTAACAACTTCTATCACTACTACTGCAAAGAATAGCTTTCTATGAATACAATCCTTGTATTCTACTTACCTGTATTTTTTAGCAAGGCTATCCCTTTCTGTTTTCTGGTTTGCAAGTATTTCATTCAAAGTATCTTGTATCTGAGACAGCCTTTGGACATATACATCTGTTCAATATTTTGAAATAATCAAAATTATGATGGCAATAAGCAGTAGAAAATAATTACATTAATAACATTTTCAACGTAGCAAATACACAGCTGAAGTATGAAGACACTGTTCGAGCAGTACCATATACTGTAATGCATGCTGGTAGGTCCTTACAATTGGAGTAATTTTAATGAAATTCTTATAGAAAGAATTAAATACAAATTTAAGTTCAACATAATTAGCTGAAGTACCGGAAAATTTTGAAGTGCAAGTACCTTGTTTAGGAAACTACTAAGAGAAAAAAGAATAAATTGAAGAACTGCCCTATGGACAATAAGCCCTGAAAATTTTCAAGCTTTTTGTGTTTCAAGTACTACATAACATGACAATTATACTGAGGCTACCTGCAGAAGTTACACAATCTTAACAAGGAGCCTAAAACTTATGTTTGAAGTATTAAGAAATAGTTTAATGAACCTAGACTGTTTCAAGTTACATACAATGGTAAAAGCATATCTATCCCAGTTTTACATAGTTTCTAACTCATATTATAAAGCTAAATGATAAAGAAAAGCAATCATAAATTCTTCTTTATACACCTTATCTCTTAGACATATAACATGAGGGTTAGAAGTCACAACCAGTGGATACCACTGGGATAATTTGCTAAAATGTAATCTAATTCTTGAAATTCTAAAAGTCAATGCAAGCTTTACATAATCAGGAAAAATTAGAAATTACAGTATTAAATTGGAATTTATAAAATGTTTCCCCAAACCTTTTTCACAGTATCTACCAGTATTTGCCTACTTAGTAATATGTAAATATTGCTCTTATTAAGGCAGTTTTATAGAAAATTTGAATCTGTTATTTATAGTAGGCTTCACTGCATGGAAATACCTTGAGATTTTACTCTATGTTTTAAGTTTGTCAATGTACTTCTACGTACTTGTTCAGTCTTGTGCCTCATCAATAGTAATGACTATAACTTAGTTTAAGAGGTGCTACATTACTAATGCTTTCGTCAGTAGTGGTAACAGATCACCATGCTCATTTCTCTCCTACCCCTGAACAAGAGAAGTCCAATTACCCCTGAAAAGGAGAAGTCTGATAGTTCTTTTTGCTCATTCATGAAATTGCACTGATGTCTGTGCACAGGTGTCTGTGTATTGTATCATCTATGTATTTGTCAAACATTTTTCAAGAAAACACCTATTTTAATTAACAGCGTTAATTAAATAACACCATAAATTTGAGCTGGAGGCTATCAAGCTACACAATTCCATATTTCACATTTATTTTTAAAGGGATAAATTCACTTGTAAATATAATTTGACAGCTCCAGCCTGTATTTAGGAATATAAATTTAAAAACAAACCCTTTCTTTCTGTCAGGAAGCAAAACTGTTTTATGAGTATGAGATGCTCCAGTTAAACAGCCCTGCCTAGATGGGTAAGGGCAGCTAGGAAGAGAGACCTCGGTCAAAGGCATTCTGGCAGCAAGCTATGCCTCTTGAAGCACCATGGCACGGACACAATAGACTCCAACAGCTAGAAAGCAGCAGCATCATGATCGCCTAGGAAGTCACTGTCGCTAAATTCTTGAGATTAATCTGAACTGAGATTTGATAGCCTAAGACAAATAACACCTCTGGGCATCAGCACTTCTGAAACTGTCCATCATTCACACTGTCTGCCATAAAGAATTCTCTTTTTTCCTCTCATAAATTATTTCAGGCTCCTGGAAGTCTAGCCATACCAGAATGAAAACGCTGCATCTGCTACTTTACATACAGACATAGCTGCTCTTGATCATGCAGAGGCTCATGTGCTTATAACCAAATCATGCTGCCAGAAGCACGTATTCTTATCTAATGATCCCTTTTTATGAAATTAGGTTGACTTGAGACACATGCCTCCAAGTGGCATGCCTGCCTTTTCTGTCATAATATTCATTCCTGTGCAACAGAAAGTACTTCAGGAAGTGCCCATACCTGAGAAGTGTTATTAAAATCTTATTCTCTGAAGCTGTATTTTCCAGAGGAGATATTCATATATATTATGTGCAGTAATGTTTTAAAAACAGTTATACTGTTGAAGATATTTACCCACCAAAAATAGGTGAAACACTTCAATTTATATCTACCTGCATCTTTGGAAGTTCTCAATTCAAATAGCAACAGTTCTTCCTGCTTCTTTTCTGTATCCTGTATGGCAGCAATAGATTCCTGTCAACAAACACAGAAATTACCATAAGAAGTAGAGCCAAGTGCACCATACAAAACAGGCCATAATACATGGCCTGCAGTTTAGGTATTGGTGGACTCAAGTCATTCCAGGTTGGGAATTACTGTGTAAAGGCAATGTGCACTGGTAGGACAGAGGCACATAGTGCCAAGAACATGCTCTGCAAGGGGCTGTCACAGCCTGGGTCTGCTGTGGCATTCACACTAGTCCATGCTCAGAGCCCTCCAGAAACCTCTGAGTGCACAGCAAAGATTGGGCAGTGAATTTCACCGTGACAGCATCATCTAGACAATGTAGACATAGCTTACAGACACCAGGAAGACCTAACAACTTGTGCAAAAATCTTCGTTGTTTTTTTATGTTAAGATAAACAACATCTAAAAATCTTCATCATCATGATGACAATTCATTACTGTTTCAAAAAGAACTATTCTGAAAATGTAATTAAAAGCTTCAGAATTCATGAACTTTTTTCTTTTTATATAAGCAATAAGAAATGTGTGTCAGTATTGACTACTGTTTGCACAATAACTTTAAATGCACAAGAATCATGAACAGAGAGAGGTGATAATAAACATATTCATATATGTAAACCACAGCTGATCTACTATAACTCTCTGCATGATGCTGTTTTTACATACATTTTAATGGACTAATAATTTAAATTATATTTTTATATTTTTCAGTCAGCAAATGTCACTATGCAGTAGTACACTAGAGCAGTTTAAGAAAACTCTGTTATCTATACTTACCACACTGTATTTCTCATGTTGTGGCTCTAAAGCTGCATCATCATTTTTATAGCAGTCGTAACAATGACGTTTTGATTTCCCCTCTCCACAATAAAGAAAAAATAAATAAAATTTAAAACTAATTTGCAGGAACATCATAGGCTGGATTAGCTAATATAGGTTACAAAGATGCAATGGCAGATCAAATAATGAAAAGTCTCCTGTATATGCAAAAGAGATCAAATTTAGGTAGCATAAAGAAATGAAAGCTACCACTTTCAAAACTACTCATTTCCCTTCCTGTGAAGGGAAATATGAATAATAACAAAAATCTGAAGATCCAAATATGTTCTTTTGCCTCATTCTCTCAGAAAAAACAAAACCCATTCATGCATCCTATTTTCTGTAAATAATTAATTAATTAAATAAATAAATAGCATTCAATAGTTAATAGAATTAAAAATACCAGTGTCATACTATTTGAATGTATGATTTTTCCTTAAGACTACAGGATAATCCTATGATTTACATTTAGAAACTAACGTACCAGTAACTTCAACAGTTTGAACAGGAAGTACAGAGTCGATAGCACCATACGATTTCAGCAGTTCTTTCATTTCTTCTTCACGAGCTTGATTCAAAGCACTTTCTCCTGAACCATCCCTCTCATTGGGATTTGCTCCATGCTGCAGCAGAATCCTGACTGCCTATTATGCATTTTTGTTATTTGTACAGTGGTAATTCTTGCTGTGGACTTATTATACAACTATATGTGTTATATCTAACATACATCACAAATCATACAGGTTCAAGTAAGGTACTCTACAATTGTTACACTTGCAATACAAATTAAACAAAACAAATGATTGGCTACTGTCAACAGAGATTTCTATCTTACATTTCTTGTATTTTGCCATTAAAATACACAAATAATTCACATATTTTCATTAAACATGTAATTTTTACAGTATTAATTTTTATAGTTTCATGGTTATATAGAACAATTACAAAACACCATGTATGTAAATCAAAAGGAGATAGTCCATTGCTTTAAGACCAAAGTGCAGAAAAGAAGTGTATTTCTTTCTTTAATATTGATTTTGGTTTCATGAACTGATAATTTTTTCCTAATTCCAAAAAACTTGTAATTTTGCTTAATTGCAAAATGTGGAAAAGAGATAGGTGGCATCCCTGCAATCATCTATCCGCTAAATTCAGATCATATGAAAGTACTGATGAGGTCAGAGCTTGGATGAGAAAAGAATTTTCATATGTATGATTTCTCAACTTTAGCATTTTTTCTTATTTCTTACACTCAGAGTGCAGTTAAAATGTATCAGAACAAGAATGCTGACTCAAACTTCAGGATGTTCTCTGTCGGTTTTCCCCTAAAATACTGAATAATACACTTACATCTTTGCAAAAACCCTACTGGTAGTTTGGCTCCTGGCCTGTGAAATCATCCCTTTTGTTTTACCCCTGCTCACAGAAAAAGATAAATGTGATGAAACATGAATTGTCCTGACAGAAATAGAAGAAGTATGCTTGAGCCAATCTGGCGTCACCTTTACACTTCAGTTCCCCAGAACTCACTCTGCCAAAAGAACATTTTATTTATTTCTGTGCAGTGCTGGGCACCACAAGTTAAGAAGAATGTGAAGGTTCTTGAATGTGCCCAGAGGAGGGCAACAAAGCTGGTGAGAATGCTGGGAGATGTGTCCTGTGAGGAGACACCAAGGACTTTGGGCTTGTCTAGCTTGGAGAACAGGAGACTGAGGGGTGACCTCATTGCTCTTTACAGCTTCCTGAGCACAGGAAGTGGGGAGGGAGATGCCCATCTTCTCTCCCTGGGATCCAGTGACAGATGAGTGGGAATGGCTCTAAGCTGTGCTAGAGGAGCTTCCTAGAGAGGTGGTCAATGTCCCAAGCCTGTTAATGTTTAAGGAGCATTTGGACAATGTTAACATGATTTAACTTCTGGTTTGCCCCAAAGGGATCAGGCAGCTAGACTAGATGATCACTGTTCATCCTTTCTAACTGAAATAGTCTGTTTTCTAGAAACACAGAATGGTTTGGGTTGGAAGTGACCAGTTAATAAAAAACTGTTGATTTTCAAACAATAGGCCCAGGATCTTTTCTTTACAAAAAGAATTTTTTTACAATGAAGGTAGTCAAGACACAGAAACAGACTGCCCAAAGAAGATGTGGTTACCCCATCTCAAGAAATGTTCAAAGTCAGGTAGGACAGGGCTTTGGGCAAACTGAGCTAGTGAAAAAATGTCCCATCCATGGTAGGGGGCTTTATGGCTACGTGGTACTCTCCTCTCCTGCTTAAGCCACAACCACCAGAGGCAGCAGTGATAGCTACATTCAGCCTACTCCAGACCTTGGGGGACGAAGGGCACTGTCAGAGACAGTGACCCAGGCATCTTATTGGTATGCAAATATGACCATAAGTCAATCATCTTATTTCATAAATAGCGCACAGCCCAGAGTCCCTTGAGCTCTCTCGCAGAGCAATGGCTGCACACCAGCAGGACCTCCCCTTGAGCTGGGACACCTCTCAGGGCTGCTCCTCGAGGCTCAGAAATTCCTTGCCACAACAGATTTTCTGATATTGACGTTAAACTTTGAAATCTTAGCTAAGTGATAGAAAGGATTGATTGCGCACATATAGTCCTTTAGACACAAACTGCTGACTGAGTCTGGGACCAAGTCTGGATCTAGCCATCTGAGAAGGAGTTTAGAAAGCCAGGGGGTCCTTTCTGAACATCATGACTCAACAGGGGGTCTCTCCTTACAGTTCAAACCCTGCTCTCTATGCAGTAAATAATAGAACTGTGTTAAACAGCTGTCACATTTATCAGTGAACTTTGTTAACTCACTGTTTTATATCAATAAAGCATATTATTGCTTCTCTCCTAAGTGTGAAGTGCATCACTCCCATCTGCAACAGCAATGAACTATCAATAAATTGAGGATGTTCAACTTTAATACTGTTTTTAAGAAGCCCAAATCTGGGAAAGAACCACAAGGAGTTTCTGAATTTTTATCATTTGTCTGTTGTACTAAGAATGTCAGCTAACAGTACAATTTCAACTGTCACTATTGAAGAATATTTTTCTCAAATTTGGATCACTTTAAAGAATACTAGTTTATTTCCTAAATGCAAACCCACACTAAAATAGTGTTAGTAACTTTAATGAAATGAGGATTTTGCTTTACTGACCCTCCATTGGAAACTGGTGCCAGGAAATCTACGGAAAAGAAAAATATACCTCCAAATAATTGCCAGAAACAGCATCATGTATTGGTAAAACACCACAGAGACTTCTGCTGTTAACATCAGCACCTGCTTTCAGTAATTCTAAGATCACATCCGTAAATCCTCTGTTGGAGGCTTCATGAATTGCTGTCCAACCTAATAAAAGCAAGATGACACATACAGTATGCATCTGATTTGGAAAGATCCACAAAGGTCACTAATTAGTAACTCTACATTTTGCTGCATTTAAGATAAATCTTACACAAATAATCATCTTGAAATGCCAAGGTAAACTATTTTGTGTGTAATTCAGTTTACTTCAGAGAAAAACTTATCCAGTATTAAGCAGAAAAACATTGCTTTCTTTTCTACTGCAGTGCTAAAAATAATAGAAGAAACAAAACATTGGAGAAGAAAAACTCTAAAAAGTCTAAAGTCTTCTAAAAGAAGAATATATTAATAATCTGATTTCTAATACCAGTAGCATTTTACAATATCAAGTCTGCCAGGCACCTAGTATAGAATAGTATCCATTTTGAGACTATGAAAACAGAAACATGTTATATATTTAGGTAGGGAAAAAGAAAATATGATTTTGTCATTTGGTTTTTGTTCTTATTTCCTAAGGAAATAAGACCTGTCTGAATGTGCTTCACACATGCTCATACTGATGTGCATAAGCTCTACCAAACTTTCAAGTTCCCTTCTGTACACATCTCTGAAAACGTGCTCTTCAGCAGAGTAACAAGACCCTGCTAAGAAACAGTTTGCATTACCACCATGCTGACACAAAAGCCAGGTATTCATTCAGTCTGCTTGCACTTGTTTAATGACATCCTTTCCTCCTCAAAATTTTAAGCCACGAATCTGTAATTTTATTAAAATGACGCAGATTATATAAACACGTCTACACTACAGATTTTGTAAAATTGTAGTATAAAACAACACTGTAAGACAGTAATTTTCAAACCTGCATAGTCCTGTTCATTGACACAAATTCCAGATGATATTAGAGTCTTCACCAAAGACACATCTCCTCTCTTAGCAGCAATATGCAGCTGAGTTTCCCCTTTTGCATTTCTCCTAATTCTCATCTTTCTCCCAGCTCTTGTCTTATGAGTACCATGTACAATTACAGCTGCTTCCCTCGTAGATTCTAAACAGATATTGGGTGTTCATTAGAAATTTTTTTCACAAAGAATGCTTAAGTATAAACAGAAAATTAAACTTCATAATTCATTTGAATTACTGTGAATGTGTGCAATACTGTTGCTTTAATTATTCAATCACATTAACTGGCTATATCAAAAGGTTAAGAAGTACTGTAGAAGGTCCTGTGCAACAGGTCAGATAACAAGCAGATCCTGTACTACAGAATTTCCAGTTAAAACTTAGATGATTTAACAAGGGTACAACAAATTAGGAAGCCACAAGAAAGGTAACAAGGTTGAAATTTTATACTGTATAGAGGTAGGGAATATGTCAGGTTAGTCCATGGACTGCTTTCACGTTACCAGGCTGCTAAATATATAAACTTCACACATAAAGATATTTAAGAAACTATAAAAAAGAGGAGACCCGAGCATCACTTCTCATCAGTTCCTAATTCTGTATCAGAAAAAAAGATAGGTGTGTGATTGATATATATATACACACATATAGGTATACATATACAGCTGGATGGATATATATACACACACACACACAAGGTTTTTTTACAGCTCTGACGTGTAAAACTACAGTAGACTGATTACAAGTCTTTGAGTAATGTTTAGTGGCATAGATAAACTGTCAGTTAAACCTATGCACGACTGACCCCGTAATTGCAAATAAACTTGATTTAATCCTTACTGGTTCACAAAGCAAACAACATTCACTTTAATGATATCATGTGGCCATCAGAGAAGTTCTAATTCTGAAGGTTCAGGTAACAGAGCTACTAAATTCTACGAGATACAACAGAAAAAAGAGATCAACAAAGTACTGATTATGTGTACAGAGTAAGGACAACTCCCTCCTCAAACTGCTACCAAAGAGACAGGATACATAAATCTTCAAAAGCTCTATCATGCATGCTAACTTTTTTAAAACTCCTGTTCCTT
The DNA here is from genome assembly GCA_013398955.1 of Callaeas wilsoni. Classification (NCBI taxonomy): domain Eukaryota; kingdom Metazoa; phylum Chordata; class Aves; order Passeriformes; family Callaeidae; genus Callaeas; species Callaeas wilsoni. Next base: position 107,851 of record VWPU01009337.1, read on the forward strand.
CTATTACAATATCCTACTATCTAGATTTTTTTTTTAAGTTTATGGTGTTCTTTCTCTGATTTTTGCAAAATATGTAAAAAACCACAGAAGTGTAAGGTTTTAAATAAGCATTCTGCAACTCTCATCCATGCGTTTTTTTTCCTTTTATTCCTATGAACAATTAGTTGCTGCATCTTTCTCATCTCATCAAACAAGCTGTTTTCTCAAATATTTTCAGTCAACATTATCCATTAGTATCAAACATCTTCTGTACTTGACAGCTGCCTTTCTTCAGGCACCTCCTGCCTTCTGGAAAATTGGCTTTTCCAATGTTTCCTTCAAAGTAAACTAAAGAGCTTGTCATACAGACTATTTGGAAGAACGTGAAAGACAGACTGAAGTGATAGTAGAGACAGACATACAGTGAGGGTATACCCATACTGATTTTAAATGAGCTTGCTCACTGTAGGCCGTTCAAATCCGTGAGAAAGCATTCAGGCAACCCTCTTTGCACTGACGGTGCTTGGCCTACACTGTATTGGCAACAGGAAAAAATTAAGATCTCCTTTTTTAAATGAAAACTTGAGATTCTAGAGGACACAAAGGCATCACATTATTAAAATACTCCTCCAATCTGAGACCTACTTTACCATAAGATAATGTATTGTGTTTTAGATAAAAGCTTCTGGGTCTGAACTCCCAAAGCAATCATCTGCTTTCTGCTTCTTCCTTTTCTTCCCTTTTGATTCATGGGAGAATGTCCTAGGGACTTTTTAGAGATGTTGAAGAAAAAAAAGGGCACACAACAGCCCATTAAGCTAATGAACCTTAGCAATATTGGCTGCAAGTGAACAGAAATAATTGCAAAGTTTTCCAGTTAAATTGTCATGCACAACAGTATGCTTCACGGCTGTTAGGAAACATTTGCAAAAGCATGATGGGACATTGGTTTGTGAATCACAAAATACTGGTTCTCTGTGGGATAAATTGCCAGGTGGGTAACGAGCAGGAAAGATCCAGATCTTGGCAAATAAAAAATCCAGTCAGCACAGTACAAAGATAAAATGAAGAGACTACCGTAACCAGCAATCAGCTTAGATTAGGCTGACATACCTCAGCCTTCCTTCAATACCTCCACATGGGTCTATGAGCAATTATTTCCACAGGTCGAACTATAAGAAAAGTAGCAAGCTGTTTGTGCCTTCCTCCCATATAAGCAGAATCGAAATGTTGGGAGCTTAGTAAGTGACTGACTGTAGATGAAAGTGCCACGGTGTCATTTGTGAAGAAAAGATTTTTATTCAAGATTAGAATAATATAAAGAAGACTAGTGGGACATAGGAACAATCAGATGGGATTAAAAAAGGCCAGTTAATGACAAGAAAGTGTAGGAGAGCAAAAAATCTGAAAACCTCACAAGTCAGAAAACATCATCCCATTTGCCACTTTATTCCTACATCTATCTGAATGCCATTGACCTGGACTCCAAATTTATTAAGGCCTTCAACTGTACAAAGGGCTATACTTTTTTGCGCCACCTCTGAAATGGCAATACTCTCCTGGTATTTAGGGAATAATTAATTTTATCGAATAAAATATTACCTGAAGAATCTCCTATGTAGAAAAAATAGCCTGGGACATGCTATCCCAGAGGAGACCAAAATATAAGACATATGTTTGGAACAAAGCTTTTTAAAATCATAATGGCACAAATAGGAGGCAAAAAAGGTTTTAAGAGGGGAAGAATCCTATCAGAATTACAGGTTTTGATTTAGCAAGTCTTGAGTATCACGGTTCTCTGGTTCCAGAAAGAATCAAAGTACACATGATGAGTGCCAGCTTTATCAAAAAATCAGTAAGTGAAAATATTTAGAGGTTAAGATGAGCTAGAGCAGGGCTCTGTTGTGATAGTAAGGCTACAAGACATGCAAACCTCAGACATGGGATAAAAATGCTAAACAAAAAGCTGCATGTGCAAGTAGAACAGAATAAAACTACTGGAGGATGCTAGATCCTTATTCTCATGTAAGTAGGTTTGTATCTGTACTACAGCTAAACCCAAAGGTACAAGTACAATCAGAATCTAGGCTGATTTGTGCCAGATGAGGATATAGCCTATAAAATATAAGTGGATCTTTGTGTGCCAAGTATACTGAGAGCCCTGTTCTTTGATCTGTGACACATAAAACAGTTAACTAAAGACTGATCTAATGGTATTTTAAATCGCTGTTTATGTAACATACTTAAGTAAGGATCAACTTGAAGCTCTCACTTATGATCCTGCATCCCCTCAACCAAAATGCTGAAAGACCGATGAATGTAAGATAAACAAAATGTGCATTCTGCAAAATGGAGTGCAGATATTCTGGAACTACTTCAGGGTTTAGGTATTCAGTAGAGTATTTGCTTAACATGCTATACATATTTTTTGCAAAACTTTCCCTCACACATTTCAAAAAGCCTTCCTCATGTACATTTGGAAAAAACTCCACTGGTTTATGAAGTATTAACTTTCACCTGACTTCTTAGATGTTTGCTGTTTTGATGCTTGACTCAGTTGTGATTGATTAGATGAAAGCTTGTTGTTACTGCATCTGGAATATGAAGCTGCCTTTGCTTTTTGGCTTGTCTCCTGAGGATTTGCACATGCTGGTTCTGACTCCTCTCTCTGTAAGGAAATCTATCAAAACAAAGGCAAAGAGAGTTTTAAACTGAGGGCTGATCCATTAGTTTTATTTCTATTAATCCCTCAGATTACACTTGATTTGTCAAGTTTTGAAAAAAATAATTCTGAAGGTGTTCTCATATTGGTATTTAGGCTTCTGTCACTCAAACTACTGCTGTTACTCTGCATGAGACTGTGGTGATCCTTGTCACATCCTGTTGTAACTTTAAAACAGATACATTGTGAGAGGAAGTCAAAGCAAGTCAGTATTGACTGAGAATCAAGGGCTCTTAAATCAGCAGCCTGAGACTGTTGTGCACACACTTTTTCTCCAGAAACCATGGATGTGAGACAACACAAAGCGGTGATCTCCTCCTCTTTACTATGAAGTTGCTGAGCTTTTACCATTGCTGCCCTTTTATTCTGCAAATGAACTTTCACTGTACCATTGCTGAATTACATTCCTGTTGTAAGGAAATGTAATTTCCCTACAACATTAAGTGGGATGCAACAACTATGAACAGATGCAGCAATAGTCTGGCCCATTTCATTAGGTCCATCATCAGGGAAATATGTTTTCTGTAAAGTTCCTTGGATTGTAAGCGGAACTAAACTGGAGGTCCATATAACATGAGATATTATTTCTGAATAGTTTTACTCTTTGTCATATTCTCTGCTACAATAGCCTTTTTTGAACTCGTATTTTTTTTAAATTTTTCTGCCTTCAGAGAAAGGTTCCTAAAAGCTTTATTACTGTTTTTCCCCAAATTTGTTTTTCTGCTTTATTCATGTTTAGCAAAACTTCTTTCAATGCTCCAGTATTATCATGCTGAAGTACATCTGCATTCTATCTCCAAAACACGCCATATACTTCACTTCATTTTCTGATGAATTCCTTTATTATATACTAAAAGAAAACTGTGCTGCTATAAAATTACCTGATTTCCTCTGTGCTGCTTTTTAAGACTACAGGACCAAGAAATTAAGAAACTAAGAAATATGTGTACAAAAGTGTAAAAATTCATGGGTAAAATCCAACAATAAATAATACTGAAGTGCTTAAAACTCTTATTTAAAGAAAATTGAACTGAGTTTGAATTAATGATCTGCCTTTAAAATTACCTCGCTTCTGCAGTCACAAACCAGAGCTCTAGTTCCACATTTCTTACAAGTCTGTCTGCAATTATTCCAGGAAATTATAAAGAAGGGTAAATAACACATCAAAACCACACAGAATTAACTCATGGTAATCTCAAAACACAGCTGGTCCAAAGGCCAGTGACTAACTAGCATTATCCTTCTGATTACTTTTTATCTGGAGACAGAACCAGAACACACACCGCAACATCTGACACAACTACTGAAATTATCAGGTGCACAGCTACAGTAACAGCTTTACATAATTAAATGTTTACAGCACCTTCTTTATCAATCATTTAATGTTTTAAAGCATAATCTAAGACTATATACCATGGATGCTGTTACACCATAACATTTCAAAGGAGACATAGGCTGCGCAACTGTGAGTAACGAAGACAGTTATCATAACCACATAAAACTTCAAAAGCTCCAAAAGATGTATCTATGCACACTACATTCTACATCTCAGATATTATCTGTTATCATGGTTGAAAGTAAGAAAACAGAGGGAGAGAATGCAGCTCAATGCCAAAAGCTGTTGCACTATATGCAAACACCGACCCAAGTGACTGATCATGGTGTCTTGTCTTCACAAGAGGCACCGGCTTCCTCATCCTCCCAAGATCTCACAGCATAACTGTGCAACCCTGTGCAAGACAGTGTCTTCCCAACCCTTTCCACTCAAAACCCAACACAACTTACTCTACACAGAGGCAAGACATAATTATCCTACTGCTACAAGCCAGGCAAAAAATGGCAGTTTCAGTAAGGTTTCTGCAAGTACAAACAGACAATGATGTACCATGTTTTTTGTAATTAGCTCTGCGCACTTGCAAAAACAGCAAGAACCACCATCCACAAGACACGTGCCTCTGTCTCGCATCCTCATGAGGCTGTACCTTAACCCAAGTACTAGTAAGGATGAGCCTAACACTGACCATCACTCTCAGTCCCTGATGGATATATCTAGTACATTGTGTGCTGGTACTTAAATATACTTCAGAAACAGTCATGTGCTTTAGTTTACTGAACAGCTTATGATCAAATCACATTTCTTCTTAAAGATGTACCTGGTGCTGGTTTGCATTTTCTACACACTGAGTATTTAACATGTTCTTTGAATCATCTCCACCTGAAATGAAAATGAAAGACAGAAAGAAACCAGAATTGAAAAGAGATCATAATTTACTTTATATATATAGCATCTTATGTCTACAATATTGCATGTAACATTACTTTCAATATTTAGCTTTCAAGAAAAATTATCAAGCCTATACGGGTTTTATTGGAATCTAAAACATACCAATATATAAAATATTCATCAAATTTTGAAGTCTAATCTTTGTTGCAAATAGCATCTTGCTCAAACTAGGTTTGGTGAGAGTAAAGAATGGCATCAGACTTTCCAATTTTCTTGACGATTAGTGACCCGAGCAATTCTTTTTGTAACTTAGCGTAATCCCTGGCTCCTCTCTGTAAACTTCAAGTGTGCTTCAGGATACCCAAGGAACCTCAGAGCAATAGGCTGAGAGCCCTCACTAGCACCCCATCCAGGTAATCTTCATGTCACCTGACAGGTTCTCATGGGCAAGTCTGATATTATCTCAGCCTCCCTTCAAGTCTAGTTTTGAGCTCTGTCAATGAGCCCTGCTAACTTATGAGCGAAGACCTTCTTCCTTCTCTGAGAAACGTGAATGCCATCTGACACCAGAAGGCCTTACTGAAAAACCCAGAACTGTGGCAGTGACATTAGCTACAGAGTGATGCATTAATAGACTGGGTTTGTCTGCTTCTTCCAATGTCCCTGCTCACAACTGGAAGACAGGAAAAAACTACCTGTCTACCAGATTCCCTTACCAACTATCCTAAGACCCTGAAGTCTCTTTTGATTATCCCTGGGCTACATGTTACAGCTTTACTGCCACCCATGTGGAAAAGCAGTAATGGATAACAGTCTGAGGGACTGGGACTCCTGACTTACACATACTACAGCTCACACTGGCCCATGGGCGTCCATGGTCTTAATTCTAGCGCTAATCAAGGCTTACCTTGTACCTGCTTCTGATCAAACAGCCTCCTCCAAACTTTCTTCACAACATAGTTCCCAAGACTGTACAAGACCCAACTCTCTCCTTAGCTAATCGCTAGCTCTAATCCAACTTTCTCCTTACAAACTCACTACCTGTTACCTACAGTAATATTTTCCTGTACCCAGCCCTAACAGCAATTAAGGCTTGGCAACATCTAAGATCTAGCTCTAATCCTAGTTTCCCATTTTTTATCTTACGGATCCTTCAAAATTCAGACTTTATGCCAGTTTAAAACCAAATTTTATCTCTACCTCTAAACCATACCTCATCCATCACCAAGTCAAGCAATGCCACATCTTCCATTTAGATAGACAACCATTGTGTTTCATATCTTCATTTCAAATTTAAAGATTAACTCCAGCCCAAGAAATAGCTGGACATCATTATCTTTTACACTTTGTCAATGCACAGCAATTGTGGAGGGTAGTAACTAGTAACTAGTAACTCAAGGCATCAGACAGTGAAGGTCATAGAGGTACTAGCCGTAATTAAGGAAATATAATTCAACAGATGTTCTAAATTTCTCCATTTAGTGAGGTATGTCAGAGCAATTCTTTCCTACCTGCTACTGAGTATCTTCTGGATTTTGCTACATAACTTTTAAGAAGTTTCCTCATAGATGGGTCAGAAGCTTCTTCTAATGCACACCTTCCCATCTGATTTTTTAATAAGGGATCAGCTCCATACCAAAGTAATAAGTTCGCCATCTAGAAAAATAAGTTTATCAGATAATTTATTTTCTGACAGTATTTTTCAGAATCCTTATACAGGCTTCTCTCTCTTGTACTTGACAATACCAGCAACTAAAATCAAATCCCTCTTTATTCTAGTTCACACACACCAAGCATTCCCCTAGATGCATCATTATCCTGTGGTTTTATTATTTTTATTTTAATAAATTGTTCCAGTTATTAACCTGATGCCATTAAGACAAGGTCTCCCAAAATACAGGGTAGGATTCATCCTCCCATAGTTCTTAATTGGCAGAAAATAACAGTGATTTTAGGGTTGGAGTCAGCTTATCCATCTAGGACATCTACTTTAGGACAAAATAAATTGTGCTCTAGATATGTCTATTGTGACTCCTGTGACTGCAAGGGAAGTTTAGACAGCTATTTCTAATGTGCAACATATATCTGATCAAATGAAACACATTCAGGTGGTCTTGCTACCAACAATATGATTTTTTAAGACATGGGAAATTTACAGTCTGATTATTTCATTTCTGTGGTAACTCTGCAATCTTATTCCAGCATTAGTATGATTTTACTTGTACCTCTGCATTTCTTTCCTCAACATCTTTTATCATTTCAGACTGAACTTGACTCCCATCCTTCACCTGCATGTTCAAGTCCCTCATTACTTCTAAACAGATTGCTAATGAGAAAATTGTTAATGAAGTTTTCCTAATTCATAAATTCTCCTAACAACAGAGTAAAATAGCAAGGGTTCAGTTGGCAGCAAAAGCCCTTTTGGGTTTCACGAGTTGTCCCAAGTCTTTAGATTTTTTCAACCAATAATGTCGAGAACACTTCTTCCATAACACCATCATTAGCTACACACCACACTTGTATGCTCGCCCCTTTAACTGGACTACTAGAAAATCTTTCCTATACTTACCTTTTTTTCTGAAATAAATTGATTTTGCATATTACAAGTATAGAAAATGATAAAGTAGTCAAAAGTTGTGTTTCCAGTCTATAGTAACAACTCCACACAGAGAGGGTAGCTTTGAAAAACAGTTTCAAATACCATGTTACTGAAAGTCGTATTACTGAATCACTATCACTGTTTTGTTGCCAGTCAAAAAACAACAGAATTATATCTGACAGACCCCTGCAGTAAGACAATTTTACTGCTACTGAGTAAATAGAGCAATGAGTAAATACAGCACCACCATGCAGTACCATTCTCTCTGGATACACCAGCTCACATAACTTTAATTCAGCTCTGTGCTGAATGACCTTGGTGTGCCTCAAGTGACATAATTGAGATCCATGTTCTTCCAATATCACTCAAGTTGCCGGCCTCTAAGTATTACTTGCAAAGATGCAGAGTCCTTCATCCACAACCATGGACATGGGTGTCTTAGGTACAGTCGCAAAACTCAGAAATATTTCATTAACCTGTAACAGTCTGTGATGCACACGCTGCAATTTATTCTTGGGGTTCTCAGAAAAAATTATTAACCAGAAGTCCAGCTTTCCTCTTTGCTCCAGAGAGACTTATCCGGGAGAAAGAGAGTAAGTCTCATCTCAGTTGTGAAAGAGGCCAGATGTTTAGGAACAGAAGTTACTAACCACCTCCCAAAAAAACCTTTAAAATCTCAGAAATGAGTAAGAATTAGGGAGCATATATGCAGGTCTACAGAAAAAAACTGCCAGCAGATAAAAGAGGGACACAGAACTCCTACATAAATTTGGGTCACCCCAGGAACATGCACAGACAGGTGGAGATGACCACTACCAGACTGGAAGAGGATCTGCAATTCAGACACAGGCTTATGAAACCACTGCATCTGGCAAGAAATTTTACCATTAATTCAAACTGACTATTCAGTTAGCTTCCAATTTAAGACCCTACAAAATATAAGGCTATTTCTTCATAATCCTCCATGTTCTATGGGTGTGCCTGACTGTGATGACATGCCATATACCAATGACTCCTAAATCTTGAAAAAAATGTAATTAATAGTCCAGAAGACTGCTCAAGTCAGAAGTTACCCCGAGGAGTGATTACAAAATCAGTGAACAAAATAGTATTAAATGGTAGCAATCTACTCCTCAGTAGTACAGCCATTGTCCGAAACAGTTAGAAAAAACTTCTCCTTTCGGACAAATCTTGTTAAGCCTAGACTGGTTTGAATAGAAATCAGGCAGAGAGGACTTGCAAGCTCCTGAAATTGCCCAAAAACTAAAAAGACCAGCCCCATACAAAAACATTACGTGACCTTCTGGACTCAATAACAATCATTTCTATCCCTAATTGATACTTCATGTTCAATTCGGAATATACCTCATAATGGCCTTCTTTAACTGCATCTTGCAAGGGTGTTATTTGTTCCTTTTGTGTAGCATTAACATCAGCTCCTGCTTTCAAAAGCAGATTTGCTATCCCATAAAAGCCTTCCACACTCGCTATATGCAGCGCAGTCAAGCCTACAAAAAAGAAAAACATGTATTTCACATTTGGGTGAAAAAAATTCTAGAATTTTGTGTCAGTTTTAGGTTGTCTCTCTGATAAAGACTTCACAGAGTATATTGAAATGGTAAAAACTGATGTGTTCCAGTAAGATGTATGAAGAAATGTTTATGAGAACATCACAAGGGTTGGGAGATCTCATACTTTTGACAAAATTTGCACATATTGAGGAAGTAGATGCTGCTGTAACAATGTTAGTTTTAGATTTGATGCTGCTTATGAAAGCAGAGAATAAAAATTACTCACCCCATATTTTAGTAATTTCTCCTGGAGTAAAACATATACGCTATTTTAAGGACAAGGTAATTTTTCACTGCACTCTTTTATTTACATGGCTAAGCTGAAGAGGGTAAGTAAGAAGGAAGTGACAAAAACAAAGACATTAATTATTTACTACCAAACAAAAATGTTTGTAAGACTATCCAAGAATGGCTTGAGTGTTCAAATAAATGAAAAATCCCTAGTCAAATTCCATATTCACTCCCAGGTATTTGGAAAAAATCCAAGATATGACAGGAATTCTACTCTATGAAGGAGCTGTTTAGGAAAAATATGGAATGTCTTTGAAATGGGTTCAGCATAGCCATGTGTCAGGTTCTTAAACTTGTAGGGTGAGAGACATAAGGGGAAAAACACAGAGGATTTTCCACTTCCTATCTTCCAGCTCTGAAACTAACATGCCCTCCAGAAGAGCAGTTTGATGGATAGTCTTACTCTTCATCAGTTTTCCATTATCAGAAGGTTCTCAGGGCCTAATTCACATACTAAATACATTAATTAATAAGGCTTAATAAGATTGTTTCAGTCCCATTAAGCAAAATTATCTTAATTTCACTAGAGAGAGAAACTCTCGAGGCTCTTTTATATACAGCCCAATCCTAAATATTGTATATACCTAGTAACCAGGTTTATTATGAAATCTGTTAAGGAGATAATGCATTTAAGTGAATGTACTAATTTCTCCCTCAGTAAAAAGTATCGTCTATCTGATCTAATAATAAGACCTGGAAAAACTGCACCTGCAACACATTCAATTAATAATCACTAGAGATTAGCAACATGAGTCTGCAAGGACACTCTGCATGCTCCAAATCAAGGAGAAACACAAGTTTCACTGCAACTGTTTCTCAGATCCCTTGGAATACTGTGAGTCAAGACTCAGAGCACAAGACAGTATTTCTAATATGCTGTCCATATCCTACATTCTGATGTCCAGGAAATAAAAAGGAGAAAAAAACCCCAAACGAAACAAACAACAGAAAATCCCAAGAACTCAGTAAGGTACTGAGGCAGAGTACCATAGCATAGCAATAAGGATAAAACACTAGGCTAAGATATAGATAATCACTGGGGGGAAGGTTTAAAGCAGGAGAACAGACACAGAGGCAGAATATAATATTCAGAACAATGACCCAAAGAAACCAAGATGAAAGCGCGTGCTAAAATGACACAAGTCTGGTAGGTCTACTTCTTTCTGATTACACTTGCCTCACTGAAAACAACAGAAGCAGGGACAGGGCAACCTCTCATCTCTTAAAGGAGTACAACTAAAAGGTATTTTGTGCAGCTCCACTCCTTCTGCACCAAAAAACCAGCAGCCAGAGTCTGGGGGATGAAGAAATGGTGGCCTAGCAATATATGCAAAGGCAGAAAAAGGAAGCAGCTGGTACACCAAAATCTAGAACCACTGCACTTTAGTACACTTGCCTACTGTGGCTGCAGCTGAACCCACACCATCACCACTTCTCAGTTGTTGACACAGGGCTTTGAACTGCACCAACAAAATATTTTCTCATCTGCCTCCAGCACAAGTTAGTACATATTACAAGTCACTCTGTTAGCTCAAATGCCTGTGCTATAAAAGTCTGAGATTTGCCACTGACCCAATCTATCTCTCAATATATTCCCAGAAGACAGAGAATTTCAACCTTCATTCTGGTCCTTTATATGCCTGCATTATGCAATAGCCTACAACTGCACAATGTGGTTTTTTTTCTTTCCCACAGGACAGTTGTGAAATCCTAGCTACTGGCACAATATGGAAAGACTGTAAGAATGAAATTTTCTAGCAGAAGAGCCAGCTGTCTGCAACAATTTTCTTTTTTGTTACAGAAACTTTTCAGAGACTAATGGATGAGACAGGGAAGTGCAGATTAGGAACAGTCTTATATTTGAAACAATGAAGTAATAATTAAGGTGCAGTGAAGTCTTTGACAGAGTATTACCCATGAAACTAGGTAAGGCAAATTGCTTGAATCAAAACATTAACAGATGGCTGCTATTTGTCAAGATTTTTTTCCCTGCCCAAGACAAAGAAAAAAGTAGAAAATACTAAGTAATCACAACTTTAAAAAGTCAAACCAGTGCTCAACTTCTCTCAAGATGTAAAAGGTGAAATCAAAGTTCCTGAAAAATTTAACTGGAAAATCTACATCTTGACATCTCAAGTTGGCCACTGAAATGGACAAAAAGTAACCCCCAACTTTAAGACCTATGAAGTTGATTATTTAATTAGGGACTGTTTTGTGATAAGTATGCATGGAATCACTGAACTACGACATGTAAACTTGCATCACTTTGTAACTTTTTCAAGTGCTTAACTTCTCCCTCAAAATCTTCTTTTCTTGTATACTTTTATAACTGGATATACATGTTTTCCCATGAACAAGTACTAAGTTAAACCAATAAAAATTTAATAATCAATTGACCAGTCACAAACTTAGTCATGTCCACTGCACAGGCTCATAATATATACTTTTATTAGTTATAGGCAGGTACTTGTATTGAAAATAGTATTTTAGTACAATTGCAACTTACCAGCATAATCCTGAGCATTTACATTTCCACCGGCTTTTATTATGCTACGTACAAGGTTTACGTCTTGGTGAGTAACAGCTCTATGCAGTAAGTTCTCACCATACGCATTCCTCCTGTGGATCGTTGAAAGTGAAAGGGGGCGAGCTGGATTTACAGAATTTCTACCAAAGGCTTCTCGTCCTGAAAAATAATGTAAAAGATCTGTTGCACAGAGAAGTATCTTTTCTCTCTTTTCTTGACTTCACTTTATATCAAAGTTAGTAAATCAGCTTTCTGAAGAAAGAAATGTTCATTCAATCTAGTAAAAATGAAAATCTAAAAAAACACATCACAAATTGAATAATAATGCCATTTCATAAAAGATGTCATAGTTGCATTTCATAACAAAACTCCAATTGAAATTCAACACACAGAAATATGTAGAAGTGTTTCAACTTCAGACTTCTTCTTTTCTAATGACATTTTTGCAAGGTGCATTGCTTCCCAATGGATGACAAAACCACTATTCTGCATTCTAATCATTATAAGGTGACCATTTCAGTAACTAGTCAGTTTTTCAATAATTTAACTTTTCTTGAAAGTCAAATTTATCCACCATTCTTTTTTACTCATCTATCTTTTAAAACCTCTGCTTTGTGAGCAAGTATTTACGCTAGGATAGTGACTGAGATTAGCTCAATCTTTTCTCATTACTTCACTCCCAGCTCAGTCATTTCTGCAATGAGTGAAAGGTGAATATGAGGTCTAAATGTAAAAAGTAAAATTTAAAACAGACTTTTTAACGTTTAGTTTAGTATTTTACAAAAGAAACACTATCTCCGATTATGCAGTCATCACAGTTTTCTGCTTGGCTGAAATTATTTCCAGTACACAGATGAGCTGTTCTGTACTTCACCAGCACTGCCACTTCAGCATCCCTTAACACTGTGGAGAAGAGCATCCTGGCTACTGCCTCTGATGAAAAACAGAGGGAAGAAAGAAGGGAAGAAGGAAAGAACAGGAGAATTGCTTGAAAATAAACATAGTGCAGGCCTAGGCCATTAATTCATCTACTAATGAAAACTCTTAGGACAGCAGGCTATGTACATTGCTCCTCTCCACAAGCTGTAGCAGATGTGTCTCACAGATCCTAAAACTCCACCCAGGTGCCAGTGATACCTTAAAGAACCTAGAAATGAAATAACACACTTTCAAGGCTTATTTAACTATCTCCTGTATTAGTACAGGAGATAATATAAGGGCTGGTCTTTATTGCGGGCCTCTGGGGACAGATATGGAAAATGCACATCCCTGCACAGGGTGAGTACAGTTTAATAAGTTTAGCAAATTAGCATAACTGACAAAAATCCCCAGTTAGAGACATAAGTGATGAGGTAATTCACCCCCGGTTCAATCCTTTTCTAAATCCTTCCCCCTTAGATAGGAACTAAACTTTGTTTATGAAAATGTGTCTCAAAGAGCTGGTTTCAACCTTGGCTCCCAGGAAGAACCAAGACAGGATAGGGGCCTTAGGCCCCCAGCTTGGAGCCTCTGGAATATGTTTTGTCTTTCTGCCTATCAGGGTAGGGAAAAGCTAGGGAAAAGTAGTGGGGCTAACTACAAATACAATAATGGGCTACAGAGCTACAAATATATGTGTAAAGAATATAGAGAATATATAAAAGCAAAAAAGGCAAAAATCAATTCAGCATCACCAGAAATAGACCTTAAAACCCATAGTTCTTCTAGAGCTGTAAGTCACACAGCCTGATGTTTTCTGCATTGTGATACACTGTGAGCTCAGACTAATTCCAAACATTTTTAAATTCTTCACTCTGGGTAGATTTTTAGAATCTAATAGATAGGGGTTTCCCTCACCTGAGCACACAGTCTGTCTCTGCTACCTGTCCAGCCTTGCAAGACGTCAATCATTTAAGACCTGCAGCCACTAGTCAGAGCTGGTCTGAACCAGCCAAGCAGTTCGGGAGGATTTAAACTACACAGACATACACAGAACCATGTGCAGTTTTATGTTACACTTTACCTCATTAAAATCTTCCTTGAAGGGATCTATTTCCCATTACTTCCACTTGCCTCCCCTAGTGCATTCCATGCGTCTGACGTTGTTGCAAAACAAGTGACGCATCCAGACCCAACCCAAAACTTATCATGGGGCTGTTTTTTAGAGTGAATTACCAAACTAAGATGACTCATAGGCTCTTGATAGGTCTGCTGTGAAAGGGAGGTAAGCTTGCTAGATTGCTTTAACATGAAGCTACCTCTATAGGCAGTTCAACTGTTTCTGCAGAAACCATGCTAAAGAACCAATAACCTGCTTATTGAGTGGAAACTAGCAAGTCAATTTGAAATTGATGAGCAGTTAGACATTCAACTTTAAATCTCATCAAAATCGTGCTTCCACTGTGAATAACTAAAATCCTGCAAAAGAGAATTAAATCCTGTTACCCGGAGGTGGACTTCTTCATGTTTTTTAAGATCTAGAATGTAGCTGTTGCAATTCAAAAACTTACAAAATTTTGTAAGATGTTTAAATGACTGTAGGTAAATGGAAAAACCCTATCGCAATGGACTTAACAAAAAAAACCCCAACAAATAAAACTCAATCTTAAAGATGCTGGAGTGAACATTTAAGTGAGGAAATTCTTTATTCTCCCACAAATTTCCTCTGCAAGGTCAAGAACTTCTCTGCATGTACCTTCCAAGGATGAAAAATAGCAATCTTTCTCTCTAACAAAGCATAGCGCAAATAAAAATACTTCAAAAGAGTGCTCTGCAACTGTGGTAGAAAAGGCCCTATAATCCTGAAGACAGGGTAACAACAGCAGGCATTCAAAATAGAATAAACTGCCTTGTATAGGTCAATTCTTGAGGATGGCACTGCTCTGACAACAATGCTGCACACAGAACACTAAATGGCAGAAGGATATATAAATGTAGCTCAGGATCTACCTTTTCACTCCACAAAAAACCATTTCTCTTCTCCTTTTCAGAACACACCATAATTTTTTCATATACAACACTGTAATAAAAATTGCATCCTGAAAAACATCTCATGGTTCTTAAGGAGTTTATGCAAACAAGTTAACTGTTAGATTGCTAATATAAGGGTTTTCGGAAGAAGGGAAATTATCAACAACTTTAATTATTAACATGAATGTTTATACCCTATTTTAGAAGAAAACCATGTCACAATATATTAGAAAAATTATGACATATTTGATTCAGTATAGTTGTTCAAATAATAATCTGTATGATAACAGCATAGAGTATCTCACTCCGTTTGTTGTCGATTCTCTTGCTCTTTCTCCTCCGATTAGCTTCTGCATACTCATTCAGAATTATTTCTTGCCAGATGATGGCTTCTAGATCCTGCTTGTCTTCAGAAATAGATTTCTGAATTTTACTGACAAGAGATTTGCTTACAATCAACAAGAATATTCTCTATAGAAATCAAAGTTTACAGTAGAGCTAAGAATATGAACGCACTTGATTTCAAAAGGAACACTGTAATAGCAGGCTAACTCAGGTAGTACTAAATAAGGAGTAAATCTGGAGAGAAACTAACTCCCAGATCTTTAAATAAAAGGTAAAACTTTTCTCTTTGATCATTTAAAGTCATTCACATGACAAAGGAGTACTCCACATGCATTGTATCTATTACATTAATGTATTTTTAAAAAATTAAGAATTATTATGCATAAATTTCTCATAATCAAAATGCTTAGGTTTGTTTCTTGTTATACTGCCACTGTGAGCCATTCCCTGCTGTCTCTTCTAGTATCTGGTGATGAGAGGAAACAATCTCTCTACTTTCCTGAGGAGGTCTTGCTTACCTTGATGTTGTTTGGGCTGTTTCTGCACACGCTGCAGGTTCCACTAAATATGAATGTCCCTCACCAGTTTGCTTTTCACTAAAGGTGGCATCTGAGTAATCTGAAATTACTTCTTCCTCTCTCTGCTGACCACCCACAGGCTGTGACAAAGAAAGAAATATTAGAAGCTACTGGTAGGCATGAAGTTAAAATAAAGGCTGTATATAAAAGGGTTCTAAGAACACTCTTTTTAAAATTGTATGTATGCCCACAGAGAACTGAGGGATTGCTTAAGTGAATAACTGGAATTCTACAGATATGCGAGACAGAGGCTGCCATAGGAGAGGCAATCCTGAAGTAGTATGCCATGTAATGTGCTCCTGGCAGAATTAGCCAAGAGAATTAGGCTACTCAGAGTCACAACTCAAAACATAAATCTAGGCTGGATGACAGCAAACAAAAGTTGTTCTACTTGAAAGTTATTTGATTGGACATTTGAAAGGACAACAGATTCATTTCCGTTTCCTATGGACATGAACTCCTGTCCTAAAAAATAAGATGATGCTTGAGATGTCTTAAGATAGCCCGTCCCATCTCACTGCTGAAGAAGCCTAAAAACTTACATAAGGTGAGATCCATGTTTCACCTGAAGTTCAGTAACTCCCAGCTGAGCAGTTATTTCTAAAGATACACCATTGCTGAGCTACAGCCCCTACAGATGAAATTCACTTCACTTACCTCAAACCTTCTAAAAGTCAGGCATGTAGATGACACTAGGCATCCTCATTACTCTACCACTTGCAAAGAGGAAGAGCTATTTTGTGATGATAGAGATTCACCTCATCCTGAGTTGTGCAGAGGGGAACCTAAATGATTCATGTATACCAGAGACTTACCTCTAATCCCACCCTACAGACAGGTCACCACATAGAAGCTAATTTGAGTTGCTTGAGTTTATTCACTGTTTTAGCCATGTGAGTGTGACATGCTGGTATGTATCACTCAAGTTCCTGAGATCTGGGTACTCATTAGTTTACCACATACTTGAGTAATGCTGAAAGCTTTTAGGACACACCCTCAGCACACATGCACATAAATTCTTTCACAATGATGTGGGAGAACTGGTTAGTCCTTTCTTGCGATACAAATAGAAATGATTAATTTTTTTAATTGACATATTTAGCAGAGAGGTTACTGAAGAGGGGAATTGCCTTCTTAGAAGTGGTCCCTCTGGGTCAAGAGACAATCTGTGTTAGCATGGGACCTGGGGTTGTTTAGCCTGACGAAAAGGAGTCTCAGCAGTGCCCTTATTGCTCTCTACAACTATCTGAAAAGATTTTGCAGTGAAGTGGGGGCTGGTCTGTTATTCCAGGTAAAAAGCAATACAACAAGGGGAAGTGGCCTCTAGTTGTGCCAGAGAAGGTTTAGATTGGGTATGAGGAAAATTTTTTCACTGGAAGTGTGGCCAGGCACTGGAACAGGCTGCCTAGGGAAGTGATGGAATCACCATCCCTGGAAATGTTCAGAAGACATGTGGATGTTGCACGTGGGGACATGGCTTCGTGGTAAATACAGTGGTTCATGGTTGGGCAATCAGACTTCATGATCCCAGAGGTCTTTTCCAATCTTAATGATCGTATGGCAACTGGGGAAAATGAAACATATTAGCCTAGAAAACTAATGTAGCAGTACTTTCCATGGATCCACATCTGCAATGGGAGCAGTGTTAGAGAAGGAGAAGAAAACATTTCAAAGAAAAAAACCCTCACACTTGCTTTATAACAGACCATACACTAAAATATATGGGATATCCAGCATCCTGATTGCATCCACAAGTCAGTACAGACTCTCCTCTTTTGGATACTTGTTTCACCACAAGAAATACTCTGAAGAAAGAAGGGTGAGAAAAGACCAAGGTGAACATTATACTGCTACAATTCAACAGTTACTAACAAATTAACTGGGATTTTTTTTCTCAGTAACTTGCTTCCTAACTTTCTGCCCTCAAGAACACTGGATAAAGGCACAAAGAAAAGATAAGGTTGATTATTGTTTGACAAGAGGTTAGAGATCTCAATTTCCACAAGACTCTGCTTCACAATTTTAACTGCAATTATGAGTAAATCTATACATTAATCTTCACAGCTGTGCTACAGATTCCAGAAACCAATAGTTCACTGAAAGAGCTTGTAAAGTGCTATGGTTCTGAGACAACTGGACTACAGTCCTTTCAGCACCTTGAAATTAGCCATCTTTGTAGCATATTAATTACATGCTGATATGATCGGTTAATACTACTAGGAAAAGACAGAATTCACTTACAGGTTTTGGATGCTTTATGCCACTGTGGGGAAGTAAAGCAGTTGTAACACCACCTTAAATATCCAGCTTTACATGACTGAACATTGATTTGCAGCTCCAGATTATTCAGCGACAATACAGAACAGAGAATCAGGTTACAGGTTTACAAGAGATGCTTAATATACTCTGCAGCATAAACCTATGTGTCCTACCTGTCCTTCTCTTTCCCTTATTATAATCTGAACAGGAAGAGACTATAGCTTTCATCTCATGCTCCTCTCCATATTTTTGCATTGGTGTTATAGAATAGAAATGATCTGTTACAGAACACCTTCACAGCACAAGAAGCAACAAGAAGGATCACATGCTGTATCCATACAGACTGGCTTCCTCAAGGGAGGACAGGAACATAAACGCATGCCTCAGTTTTTTCAGTATGTCTCATGTAGGCAGAACTAAGCACAATAAATACACTTCTAAATACATGTGCAAAAAATCCCCACTGAATCATCTTCCTAGTCTACAGGAAAGACATAGCTATAATCTATTTTGTAATACTTGCAAAGCATTTGCATTTACAGCACTGAGAACTATGACAAAAGAAAACAGCACACTATTGCCTAGATCAAAAACAGAACAGGATGCAGCAGGAACCTGGAATTGGCTGGTATATGCTGGTATGCTACAATGAAATAACAGAATAGCATTTCAGAGAGAACATGAGACAGAGAAGATGTATAGGGAGTCTAGGAGTTTTTGAAAATCCCATGCTGATTCTAGGTTTCCACATTAGTCAATAAATTAACTTTACTTGGATTTCCCGCCCCAGAAAGTTCAGCTATTTTCATAACATGGATACATCCAAGCAGGAAATACAGTACTGGACTTTTAAAACAAAACCAACTGAAATTACTTAAACATTCAAATTATTGATGCTAGTGGATTTTTTACTAAGATTCCCATCTTCAAGTAATTTGGCTACTTTATATAATATTTTATGATAAATATAAAATTTCAAATATTAATTAAACTGTGGGTATACTTGCTCATTTGTTGTGCTCTTCAAGTTAGATCCTGTGAAAGCATTTATTTCTTCCACTTGAATTGCAGCAAGTCGAGGCTCCATCATGTTTGTTATTTGAGTACAGTCATCATCCAGCTGCAGAACACTGGTTTCTGAATTTAGCTGCTCTTCCTTGGTGTTGAGCTGTGTCTCATTTGGCAATACAGGAGTGGCAGCTTGTACCATTGATCCTGACAAGGCACTCAGAGGGGCCACACGCTCTACTGGCAGAGCATCACTGCTCTCAGCTGCTGATGGATCGATGGAATAGGCATGACCCTGACACTCTAACTTGTCAGGCAATGGGTTTTCAACTTTAAGACTCTCAGAATCACTAGGGTATCTCAACAAATCACTGATGTCAACTTCACTAGTCTCTATATTCTGTTCAGTGAATACATCCATGAAAATCTTCCCTGGGGATGACAGTGAAAGATCTGTATCATTATTATAGGAATGCTCTTTTACTGTGTTATCTGTGTCAATAATAGTCGTGCGGGTTCTGCAGCAATTATCTGAAACATGTGGAAATGTATCTTCTGGTGTCTGTTCCTTTAGTACTGTTATTATGTCGTCCACAGGAGCATGTAGACAGAGGCTTATTTCTGGAAAGCAACCTTCATTACTTAATTTTCGTGATATCTAAAAATTAAATTTAAAAAGTTTACAAAAAGGAATGGAGCAACTCTTTCTAAAAAGCATTTAACTAACATTCGCTTTAAAAGACGTATCTCTTTCTACATATGTGTGTACATTTTATTATAAATTTTTGCAAAATCTACAAGACTCAAAGCCTTCCTTCATATGATCTATTAACAAGAGTTAGACTGAGCTCTAAGTTTCAAAAGAAGTTTCAGCTTCAGCTTTTGACTTCTATAGCAGTGAAAATGCAGGGCAAAAGAGACTAAATCTGTTTTAGGCAGAGATATGCAATTACCAATAACCTGAGGGTGTTAGAAGGCTTTAAAAGAAAGTGTCATTAAAAATTTCTGTCACACAGAAATAATGAAAGTGAACATATTCACAATAACTTACAATACATAGCTGGTAAAACACAACATAGGAGTTTTCATTATGTGTTTATGTGGATCCAATACAGGTATGGAGGATTTGTGTCTCACAAACTTCAGTTCAAAACCATAGGATTTCAAGAAGTTTGCATGGTGTGGTTTCCACATGGAGAACAGAACACAAAATCGCAATTGTTCTTGGAAAAGTAATACTGCTGTTTTTCTCATCACTTTGAGCTACATTCAACAGAAGCACCCATTCTTACATGAAGAAATTGCTTTTCCATTTTTTTCCCCTATCCCTGTTTTAAATTCTCTGCAGAAAAAAAATTACGATGCCTCCAGAGACCTAAACCATATTCTATGTAACATTTGTAAATAATAGTGCTCGTATTTAGTAATAGTGGACCTCTTTCAGTGCATTTTTGGAGTCTTGCTGCCAGCAAGTGGCAATACTGTGCAATGCAAGAAACCTTCAACCACTGGTGACATGATTTAGATAAAGCTTACACACAATAAAGCAGAAAGGACAGAAATCTGACAGCATAGACTCACATTCAGTTTGCAAGCAAGTATAAATCTCTGATTCTTTGCTGAAAAATCATTCCCTGCCAGCTGTTTCCTACCTTTTACATGTGCATCAAATTGTTTTTAAGTGCTGATTACTTCTTACTTTGCTTTATTGAATTACACTTTATTTTTACACCACTTCTCTAATTCAGCCAGACCTTAAACAACTGGGAAAAAAAAACTCCACTGATGTAACCTTCTCTACTTGAAGAACTATGGTATAAACAGCATGTACATGTATTACGAATTTCCCAAGGAAAAGGCTCAGTGCATTTGTTGAAGAGTGGGTGAAATCTTGCAAGATCTTAAAAATCTAAATGTCAACTGAAATTCAATTCCTAAATATGACATGTGCACAAAGCTCCAGACACAGTTGTCCAGGTGGGGTCTCACAAGAGCAGAGTAGAGGTGCACCAGGATTCCAAAGTCCTTCTCTGGCAGAGCTATTTTCCTGTCAGCTAGTTCCCAGCTGTACTGGTGCCTGAGGTTATTTCTCCCCAGATGCAAAACTTCACATTTCCCCTTGACGAATTTCATGAGATTACTCTCCTCCCAGTTTTCTGATCTGTTCAGGTCCCTATGAATAACAGCACAACTATCTGGTCTATCAGTTATTCCTTCCAGTACCACCTCTGAACTTGCTGAGGCTGCAGTGTGTTCCATTTTCCAGGCCACTAATGAAGACATTGAACAGTACTGGCCCCACTACTGGCAGACTAACCACAACAGAAATCAGTGCTGCTACATCATCAAATCCAAGAAAACTTGGCAAGACTAAATGTGTGGTGTCAGAATTCTATGCACAGATAATCTTAATTTATAGATTTATTTTGTATTTTCAGGGATACACGAAACTAAGATATTCAGTGACTCATTGCTGGTTGTCAAGGTGTCTGTCCTGACCTTGCTTCAAATCAGTACATGGAAGCCTGTGACAGCCATTGGTTCATCTCACTCAAGATCCTTCTGCAGGACTCAGATCTTGCTAGTGCCAACATCAGCCAATATCCAAAAAGTAAAATCCACTGTAGTGATTATTTCCAGCCTTCTCACTCCAGGCTCCTAAAATATCTTCTCTGGAGATATTCTCAATGCATTCTATCTGCCTATTCCCCAGAGGGTATTAATAACAGGCAATCTCTTGTTTCAAGACATTTAGAGTTTGTTCCATGGGATTAATCCTGTACCATGAGAACGTTTCATTTAATAAACTTACAGTTTTATATTAATGTATATTTTCAGAAAATAATATCCTAGGAGATTTCATTTTTTCCCTTTGTTCTGAGATGGAATATTTGACATTGTCATCACTCGTATTTGCTGGAAAACGTGAACAATAAGGACAGTAGAACAGACCAGCACTTTTACTCTGGTAAGGACAGTAGAATAGAACAGCACAACCTTGGAGAAACAGATAAAGGATGTAACTTAGGCAAACAGAAGCCATGCAAAACGCAAGCAGGATTCCAGCTCAGCTCTGCAAGGCTGGCAAAGTAGAAGTTATGAAAAACAATGATATTGTGCTTACTCAAAAGCAGGAGTTGAGGAACAGGCACCTAAAAACTACATGAGACATTGAAAATTACCAAAGAAGACTCCAAAGAACCATGTAAGGACTTCTGATAAGTGGTGCAACTATGTAAAAGTAATAGATATACTTCAAGTAAGGCGGGAAGGCTAAAGCATGTGTGATTGGTGTGTATGATAAACACACTCTGTTCACTGGACACTCAGGGCACTCAGTTGGAGGAAGGATCCTCCAAGTGACCACTTGGTGCTGCAAGTAAAGAATGCCTGCTCTTGAATACTCAAAACTGTTATAAAGTTCCTCTCTGGCCAATTTCAGTATCAACAGTGGTCTCAAATCTGCCTTTGGTGAATTCTACCAAGTGCTGCTTTTTCCCTGACATAAAATTCAATCAGGATCCCTGAAAAAAAACAAGTAAAACTGATTTATATAGAATCCTAACTTTTTATTGGTAGGTACAAATCAATGGGACTAGATGGAACAGTCACAATGACATGATAACTGCATTACGCAGAGTCTTTCACAGAAGAAACTCTACTACTACCTATTTCTGGCCACAAGTAAGACTCTCACAGACAAAAGCATAGCTACAGATAACCTGCTCCTCCTCAGAGACCTTCCAAATGCACTGCCTGTCTCATAGCTTTCATTGGTGGGAAATACTTTAAGCTACTAAGTGTTTTCACTAATTTAGCTGTTCCCTTATAGATTCTGTCTCATGATGATGTCTTTCCCACCTCACTTTCACTGCTATGCTTCTACCTTTGTGTTCTGCAAGCTTAGAAACTACAGTTCTTACTGAAAAAAACAGAAAATAAAGCTTCGCTTTAAAGTTGTTTTCACCTACTGTACTCAGTGTCAGCATCAACAGCTATGTGCTTGCTTACCTCTTCTTCTGAATCTTTCTGAAATCCATTCAATTTGATATCTAAATGTAGGAGGATAAAAAATATTTCAGTTTTACTTTCCACTTCTGAAAGTTCTTATCGTCTCCAAAAAAATGGCATAATTTCCTAATTAAGGCTTAAGTTTTAAACATTAAAAATTACTGTAGTCATGTTCGTTCCTTAAGTGGAACTGACAATAAAATTTCTAGTTGGGCTCTGTTAGTCACCAAATTATATGCCAGAGCTATTTTGTCACATTTCTTCATTGTGGTTTAGAGTCCTGTGTTTCCAAAGACTATCAGCAGATGGAATTGCCACCCATCTCACACAATGAGACCTATCCTCTGCCCTCTCTAATTACAGTGCAGTTAGACAATACTGCTAAAACAATCCAATAACTTATTGCCTCTGGATAGGGATGATCCCAAACCCCCTGCTCTCATCACCCTGTTTCAACATTCATGTGACTCCCTGGCAATTTCCTAATCAGAAATAAAGTGAGTGTTTTTCTGCTGTATTACCAAAAGTAAGCTCAATTGGAAGACAGTAAAACAGATGAGGCAGTCCGGCACTTTTGAGAACACTGAGGAATGGAAATACAGCACATGCCATACACATCTGGGGAATAGTAGCATTTTTGTTTCTCTTTTCTTATAGATGCCTCTGGTTCTTGGATATGTTAGAAAGAAGCAAGTATGAACCCTCCATGACATGTTTATCTTACACTTCTCTAATGCATTTAAGCACCATGTGGCCTGCAACCTTTGTCAGAAAATTCCACAGCAATGAAGTAATTTTAAACTGGATATATACCACTGGCTTGAGAAAACAGTTACTTCTTCAAACAATTCTAATAGAATACTTACAAAAACAGAACCTGCAGTCCATGACTACAAAACCTGAACAACTGTTGTAAAAAACACATATAGTTAGATTTTACATAAACCTGCATAGATACTCATCTTCAGCTTCTGAAATGACTTCCTCAAACGATTTTGCCAGAACCAGAGCAAATCTTAGTTTTGTGCAAATACAACATACCTACAGAATTATTTTGCTGTTCTTCCGCTGCAGAATTTAATGAAAAACCAGGCTTAGAAATATTTTCAGTAGGTGATGAATGGTTTATCCAACCCCTAGAATTAAATAATACAATAAAAAAGTTCTTAAATAATTGTAATCTGCTCATCTTAGGAACATTTTTACAGTACTTTGAGTTGGCCGCTATCTGTGGAAACAGCTGCAGTTATTTTAGAGGTCTACTTTTCTTTACAAGGACATGCAATAAATAAGACTTCCGGATTTCCTCCATTGTTTGCACATCTGTTCTCTACGCGAAAAAAAATGGTCTTTTCTATTCTTTACTATTTCTTTCTATATTTCTGTTATAAACCTATCTGCTACTGAAATCTTTCCACAGTTTCCAGGAACAAAAGGCCTAATACTATTTATTACAAGTTTTTATTTGTCTAATGGTTTTCCCCAAGTTCTGTTATTCTTGTTGGTTATGATCTTAAACCATTTAAGGTAGTATCATCAACAAAAATAAATCCAAGTACAGCTTGATCCATATTGGACACCGAACTACTGCTGACTTAAATATAGATCCTTCGCTAAGCAAACAAGAAAACTGTTTCTCAATAGAACACTGGGAATAAAATAACATACAAATGGAAGTATAACAGAATTATTTAATTACATCAGGCCTGACTGGAATTCCTATGTGATGTATTATACTCACTTCAGCAGAGACTGAGACTGGTCAGATGTGTATGCCTCTTGAAGTACCTGAAACAAGAAAAAAATTAACAAGTTAGTAAACAAAGTACTTAATTGTTGATTTTCTCAGTTTTATTGTAGGCTTACCTTCTTCCTTCTATAATTTAGATGGGAAATTGAATTCTTAGATCCAATCATTACATACATTACTACTAAGATACAAAAGCATTCTGTTTAAATATTTTTTTACTTGTACTATTTGACAAAAATGTTGAAAAATAAATCAAAACCATAGAAGAAAACATTCACCCACAAGGAAAACAAAATGCTGCAAGAAAGATACAATTGCTTCAAACTTAAGATGTTTTATACATCAAAGGACCAAAATACAAGGTATTTTAATTTCAACTCACAGTTTTAATCCTTTTTTGATAACAATTATTTTTTTCAGTAAATAAGACATGGTGCTGTTCCAAAGACTGTAATGTTTAGTATACTGCTCTCAATATCCCTGTAAATATCGTATTTAAGGAACTTCTAGACTTGCACATCAGCCAGTTCTGGGTGGCAGGGCTGCCACAAGTCAACACAGGAAAGAGCAGGTGGGTAAGGAGAGCACTGATGTCACGGCAGGAGCCAAATTTGAACTTCTTATTACAAAGACCTTGGAACTGCTTTTTGTGCCTCTGCCAATACTGCAGAGATCTTCAGCATGGAAAAAGGAGCCTTTATACAAAAGCATAAGGCAAATTAGGAATGATTAAGATAATCAAGTGAACTGCAGACTGATTCTCTCACCAATGAGCTAAGACTGGGTATTACTAGTGGACTATCCACACACTGTCTGCAATTTTAAACAAATCCTTGAGTTACAGTGGACAACATTAACAGCACTAGAGGACTCTAAGAAAGAACACCTTGGTGTGGACACTAAGTGACAACTTCTCTGGCTTACACACAAGGTACTAGCCACACAGTAAGAACAAACATCTTAACAATTGCTTCAAGAGCAACACATTGAGATTGCGCAGTAGCAAGAGGAACAGAACACATTCTTTAGTTTGTGCAACAATTATTGACTGATGTAATTCCAAAACACAGCAATGAGATAGTTCACAGAAGTTATTTATTTTGCTTAAACAGACCCTTCAGGTGAGTCAGCCTGAATATTTACACAGAACATTATCTAGAGACCAAGCAAGGTCAGGAGAATAACAGAACAACTACTAAACCTCTCTAACTGCCTAACATTAGATAGATGCTTTAAAATCTCAGCAAACTACCATTAAACTCAGAAGAAGAAGCTGCTTTGTCTGCTAAAAAATTAGGTTCTAAGCAAAATCAGTATATTGCTCATTGTTTGAGAGATCACCTCAAACAATATACGTTACACAAACAGTATTTCTGGCCACCGACTGAAGTACTGGGAACAGCCTTTCATCCTGCCCTCATTTTTGGTGAAGAAATTCCTGCAAAATCTCAGTAATTTTTCTCACTTAAACACTTATTTCTACAGACAACTATATGAAGGGACTCTGGATGTTTTCCAAAAAAAAGACTAATGCTTAAAAGCTGTTAGGTGTTACCTAACAACTTCTGGTGCACTTCACCAAATTGTGTAAGAAAAAAAATTATAAAACAGAGGAAAGCACAAACTAATAATCATTACACATGTCTGAACAAGCTATAGAATACCATGTTAACAGATAATGAAAATTACTTGTTGAAAAGAACCTGGATACTACAAAATCTATATATATGTCTACTGCATCTCTGGTAGATGAAAATTCTTAATTACAATTTCTTACATGATGGAATCAAAGACAGGACTGCATATCCTACATCTCCCACAACCCATGTGAAATAAAAAGAAAGCTAAGACTCTCTGGAACAACTGGAACAGATGTTACTTTTCCTGAAAACATTCACAGCCATCCACTCTGCATGAACCTCACATCACATCACATCTAAATGCTGTATTCATATATGATCATTTCTGAGGACAAACTAGAAGGAAAGCTTCTATCAAAGTACATTCCACGTTGGCTCTTGAAGCGGTTGAAAAGCCACACTGGTGCAATGTACAAATGTGGGTATGAAAGACAAGAAGCCAAGACCATTCCTTACAGTATTCAGTAAAAACTTAAAATTTTACACTGTCTCCAAGCTGTTCATGACCAGGCTGCCAGTGTCTTGCTACACAGGTTTCACTAAAATGAAAAATACTAACAATTACCGGAACTATTTGGTGAAAAGTACTAGGTTTCTTCGCTTTTCTGACTTTTCCTTTAGTGGACTGGGCATTTGTCCTTAGACTTGGTATCGGCTAATCTGGTGAGAACCATGAAGCCAAAGGCTAAGGTTAAGAAACAGCTAGTCAGATCATCTCCCAGAGGGGAAAGGGAAAGAGCAAATGTGCACTTCCTCTCATTCCCTCCATCCTTAGAAAATCACGATAAACTTCAGTCAAGACAACTCTCAGACATGCAAGGAGCAAAACAAAGTTATGGAGAAAAGTTTTTGAAATAACAGCATCTTTTGGATTTTGTTCACTGTTTCCTACACTGTCAGTTGAGACAAATTTATTGACAATTCTAGAATGACCTGTAAAAACATTCACTTCAGTAGAAAGCGTGCCTTTTTTCAATCTGCCTTTTGCCATCTAGGAAGCAGTCTAGCTCTTTTTAGAAAACCTCTCTTTTACTGGAATAAGGATACACAGACTATGGGCTTTGGACTGGTGAATCCAGGCTAAGGACAGTGTAAGAGTCACAGTTAAAAGCAGGGAACCTGTTTGTCTCTAATTGTTTCATGACCCTGCCATACGCAGGTGGAAAGCTAATTGCTCAACTGAATAGAAGGTTATGGGCTAGCTACCAACCATGGTAAATACATTAAAAGGTAGGCTAATTAGCAGATTAGGGAATGCAGAATTATCCATAGAGAAAAATAATTACCCCATCATCATGCAAGCAGACATTTTATTCTGCATTTTGGACTATTATCTCTTTCGTTTTGAAAGAAACAATTGATCAACCATTGGATCACAGCTAATCTCATAATGAGTAACCAGGGTGTATTCTGGCACAGTCAACCTACATGATTATCCTTCAGCTCCTGAAGGGAACATATTAAAAAGTCTGTGCTCCACAACTTCTTCATCTTCGTCCTGGGCTTGTTCCTCAAATTTGAAAGGTTACAATCTCATGAAATACCAGAGAAAACACTTTGATACATTCCTGCAGACTGTGTGCTAAATAGGTGACAAGATGAAATTCAGTTCAGCTGTAAGCGACCAGAACTCTTTTGCACATAATCAAGGGGAGGCCTAGTGGGTTTATCAATAATTAATCATTAGATATGCTTAGAGAAGACATTATCATTGCTGGACTTACTGGCTTTATCGGTTCTGCCTTATGATAACATGTGTGGTCACCAAATTTCTGTATAAAACAGATTTCTGGAGAAAAAGCTCCTAGAAAAAAAAAAAATCCCCAGAAATTAAAATTTTGATTGTCTTAACTTCTATGTAATTTTCCATAATTCTATAACTTTTTACATAACTCAGTAGCTGACCTACATGAATCAAAACTTCTGATATGCAATGAATTTAAGTGGCTAAATAGTCTATCACACTAGATATGGAAACTACATGAATGAAATAGAAATTAATAAAACCAGCCAACAGGAGAAATTTATTTCACTTAGTGTTCCAGGATTGTCCGTGTTTGTGCTTTGGAGATTAAGTCTATCCTCTTATTTTTCAAACTAACAATTTTGGTAACCTGCCTGATCATATGCCTAAAATATACTTGTACTCCTAAATGGCATAGTTTCTTTATGACTATATGAATGAAGATCTTCTCTCAAAAAAAATTAAAAAGAGAGAAACTCTTAAGGTTGGACCCTATGCTTGAAAGCTGAGGTGTTGTTACTGACAGTAATACGACACTAATCAAATTAGTATTTATGCTACGTATCTCATCACCAAATTATTACTATAAAAGTATGCACGAAAATATGAATGATGAAATTGTAACTCCAACTTACTAAATATAATATGATGCAGGCAGAATGCTAAATTAATCACAATCTATTACAGTTGCAGAGACAAAAACTCCCCACTAAACTCTCAGACAAATGCCCACTCCACAAACTGAGCACAGTCAAACAGATGTGCCTCAAACCATGTATGTTCAATGTTCCAAGGATTTAATTCCAGTAGACAACCACAGGGAAATTCAAAATGGGATGATGCTTCTCTCTTCACCTAAAACTATTAAGCAGCTATAAAAGGTTCAGTATTAGGAAACCAGCCACTGGATTTTCTGCAGATTTCAATGGGCTGAAGATAAGACTTCTATTAACTCAGAGCAGGTTGATAAAAAATCATGGTCCACTGAGATCTTCAAACTGGCAAAAAGACAAACACAGTCAAATCTGGAAGAACACCATGCGTAATTTAAAGAGTAGCCAGTCCGAAATATCGCTGAAATAAAACCTATAGGATGCAAGTCAAATGGATTATATAAAAATGCCACGTAAGAAATGTGAAACTATTATGTAACTAAAACATGCTTGCTCATGCAGTCTGCTCTATGGGAGTTATTAGGCAATACTTTAAGACCTTGAATGAGTGTGCATTCCTTTATGCTGAAAGTAATTTAATGGTACACTAAACATAATGCACTTAAATATCCCTACTCAAACTTTTAATGTTAAAGAAAATGGATATACTAGCAATATTAAAGTGGTTCTTAAAATACCATAAGCAGCTAGAGTTACAGACAACTATTATGTCTATAGAATCCATTTATTTTATTCTGCTCAAACACATATATACAAATACAGACATGTAAATAAAAAGGATATTCCTATACATAGCTCAAACACTTCTCAAGCCAGGGATTCTCAGTCACAGTACACAGGAAGTGTAGAGAACTCAAGAGCAAGCCTAATCAAATATTAAAAATGTGCTGAAGAGTATTTTAAAATATGAGCTAAAATTATGAATGTAATCAAAGAGCACACATCGTTCCTTAGAATGTTTAAACATGGACTCAGGCACAATCCAAAGCAACTGTTTAAGGAAAAAAACCAACACTGAAAAAAGAATCTGTCCTACCTCCATTAATACTTATCTCAGTTGTTAAAGCAATGTCCTTGTTGAGAAAAACCAACCTTTGCAAAATAAATAAAACAAAAGGTCGTTAAGCAGTTGTAAGCATTACAGTCCTATAAACTCAAAGGGCATCTGAAAGTACTCATCCCAGCCTCTGCCGTGGGGACACCCCTGGGCGAGTGCTGACACGAACAGTAAAAACTGTAGCGATGTATGTGATTTTTCTGCACAGAAAACCATAACTAGGGAGGCACCTCGGTGCTGTAAGTATTTCCAAGAACTACCGTGCCACAAAGCCAGCATAAAGATCTGCATGTGGTTTCAAATCTTTGCTATCTTAAGGGATACAAAAGATAATGTCATGAAAATTACATCAAGGCAAATCTGCAGGGAAACAGAATCAGCACCAACTGTATTTAACAGTGTTTATTTTCCACGAGTTGTTTTCACTTCCGCTGACTAAAACGTTACTAAAATGGTGGGTCCGGAGGCATAAGCTCCGAGGCACACAAGGTGTGTGAAAATAAACGGAGCTATTTGCAGAGCTAAGAATATGGGGTCTAAGAGCATATAAAACAGCTCCGAACAGAGCTGGGGGGAAAGGGAAAAAAAAAAAAAGTAAAGAAAAAAGGAAAAAGAAAAAAAAAAAAGGAAAAAACCCTCAGCTCGGGAGCGGCCCCTCAGCTGCCGCCGCCCTCACACAGGCAGGTGGTCAGCTGCCGTTCGCAGCTACACCGCGTTACCACCTCCTCCTACGGAACTCCTCTTCCTCCACATCACTCTCCGTCACGGAGCCCTCCACGACGGTCTCGTCGCTGTCCGTGCCGCTGCCACCGCCGCTCTCCCGCCGCTCCATAGCGCGGCCGCTCCGCTCCCGCGGCGCCTCCTGGGGAGGTGGCCCGTCCCCCTCAGCGGCGGCCGCCATCTTGTGGCGGGGCCTCGCTGCCCCTCGGGCGGCAGCGGGCTCGCAGCGCTAAGCAGAACCACAGAGTCCAAATAAGCACCGTGCTGTGTGTGATTAGATGGGGTTCACTTCTCCGAGTTTGTGCGCTTCTGACGCTGACATCTCAAGAGTCAGAAACGGTCATCTGACCAGAGAGTGAGAAGGGGGTTGTGAAACAGTGTCTTGTCCTATGAGTGAAAAAGGCCAGACAGCCTCAAATGGGGGACACTAAACGAAGGATTACTTGGGCTTTGACTGTGTAGTCTGGGGTCTTAGAATCATAGAATGTTAAGGGATGGGAAGGGACCTTAAAATTAATCTAGTCTCAACCCCCTCTGCCATGGGCAGGGACACATCCCACTAGACCAGGTTGCTCAAGGCCTTATCCAGCCTGGTCTTGAACACTCCAGGGTTAGAGGCTCCACAGCCTCCCTGAGCAACCTGTTCCAACGTCTCACCGCTCTCACAGGAACTGTTTCTTCCTAATATCTGACCTAAATTCTCCTTCCATCAATTTCTACCCATGATTCCTTGTCCTATCACTACAGGTCGTGACAAAAGGTCTCTGTTGAGTTGTTGGCTCCTGCTGTGTCTCTTGTCACCTGGCTAGTGCCACAGGTACCCGTGCTGTTTGGATGCAATGGGTTGGTGCCAATTCACAGGCTCTTAAGTCTGGAAGTGAGAGATTTTGACCAGTAACTCATGGACCACCATCTCAAGAAACCCACCTAGAGAACCGGTGAGCATGCAGACACATTAGCATGAGAAACAAGAGAATCATTCAACCAATAGAAGGTAGAATACTAATTAATAAGAGAACTAAGTAACTTGTAACCAATGAACTGTGATTTCTTTGTTTGCTAAAATATGTATATATAGTGCAACTTTTCAAGAATTGGTGTACTTTATTTGCAGAAAATGCCACCTTGTACCCTGCACAGACTAAACGATGTCTCCTTTCTAAACTAGGCTCTGTGTCTGTGTTTAGAGAGTCCCTAAATTGGCAATGCTTCTCTGGCCATGGTTAAGTAGCTTACTTCACTGCTACCAGCGAATGGTTCATGTGCTCATGAGTGGAAACAGGTTTAAGATAACCAAATTATTAGTTAACAGTATTTTCAGCATTTGCAATAGCACTCTTCAGTGGTCGTCTGTTAATTACAACAGCGTTTTATTAGTTGACAGTATTTTCAGCATTTGCAATAGCACTCTTCAGTGGTCGTCTGTTAATTACAACAGCGTTTTCCTCAGGCAGAGCCGTTCCAGCTCAGCTTTGCCTGCCCTCCTGGACAGAGGGGCAGCGCTGCGCCCGTGGCCTCTCCCAGCATGCGGCCAGGCTGCAGGCAGGCCACCGCCAGAGCTACAGAGGCGAGAGCTCAATGTCTGCACACGTGGTGTCAGGTACTTGTGGAGACTACAAACTCCAAATCACTGTAGTGACTCCTGCTCCCAATGGACGCGATACAATTAGCATTTTTAGTATTTGCCAAATCACCTTCATGGAAAAAGTGGAAAACAGAGCAAAGATACTAAAGGTCGTCTTAAATGATATATGAATTACCTATCATTGTTGAAACTGTATGAAATGCTGTTTTGCTCTTAGTCATATGCATATGCAGTTACAGCAATTGCTGCACATACTAACAAAAGAGTCCAGAAATCTCGCTGCTAATACTTTTCAGCTAATAAAGGTGAAATACTGAAAAAGCCACTAGCCTTAAGAAAGAAGCTATCAAGGGAGATGGATACACGCAGCAGTAAATTATTAAGATTTATAAACATCACATCGAAGATGAGAATGGAAACTGTATTAACACGTTAAAAGACTGAGCTAGCACGATTTCATCACTCTCAACTACTTTGGGTGGAGCCCTTCAGAAACTTTTTCATCAGCACTTCCTTTTTTGAGGATCACATTAATGCTTCACAGCACTGTGCCATGTGGAGCTACTAGAAATATTTCCAAATATTTCTAGTATGAGGTGGCACACGTAAGTTTGGAGAAAGCCAGGACACGGATCATCCACTGCAAAACCGTTGCAGGCATTTGTATTGCAGTTGAACATGCTGAGCCCCAGAAACACGGAACGGCCCTGCCAACCTGCCGTGCTGTTCTGCAGCCACCTGACTCAGTGCCCAAGAGAGTCACACTAGGGATGGAAGGGACCTCTGGAGATCATCTAAAGGTCACCTAGCACAGGTTACACAGAAACGCGTCCAGGTGGGTCTCTCAGAGCTTCCTATGCTTCATGAACCGAAAATTGCACTTCCTCTCCGGCCGAAAGGCACAAATACAAATATATTGCTTTGCCTTCCCTCCACCGGGAGTCAGGGGGACCGCTGCTTCCCAAAAGCAGGAGCTGGGAATTTCCACGCTTTTAACGCCTCGGCAAAGCGCACTATCACCGGCGGTACCGCAGGCGCACAGAGCACTCCAGAGCAGCCCCGCCCGAGCGCGCCGCACGGCGGGTTTTGAGCGCGGCCCGGGGCGGGGCCGGGAGGCGGCGGCAGCGACCATCGGCGCATGCAAAGGAGCCGCTACCGCCGCCCAATCAGGGGCCGCGGGGCGGGGAGCGCGGCGCCCCATTGGCGGGCGGCCCATGGCGCGATGGCGTGTTCGCCGCTCCTGATGGCGCGTAGGGCCGCGCGGCTCTCGCCGGGCCGTTGCCGCGGCGA